>JARJLF010001591.1:0-70487 GCA_029378395.1 Mycena leptocephala | reverse complement strand
CGAGGTTGGCCGAGGGGCTCGACCGGGTTGGTCGAGGGGAAGTTGGCCGAGGTCGGTTGAGGTTGGCCGAGGTTGGCCGAGGTTACCTCGGCCAGGTTGGGCGAGCCCTGATCTCTGTCTCAGCGCCGCTCCAGCATCCCGGGCACTATCGGCCGGCCTTCCCACAGCCATGTGAGTGTGGGAGTGGCTGCAATTTTTAGTTCGCCGATGGGTTGGGCTGTGTGACAAATCAACTGATGTCGCGTAGCATGGCCAAATCAGGCCATAAATCCAAGATGCCTCTGGTGGACTGGAAAAAAAAGGGCTTGAGGGAACACCTAGAGTTGTGGGTTGTAAATATTAGTAGATGATACTTATGAACCTTGCCGAAGTGCATTGGATTACGCTACGTTACAACCAGTGGGGGGCTTTCGGCGTTATTTCCCAATTTGTAGGGGCATTTCTCACGTTGTGATGTATGTGCCGGATCAGTAGATTGCTCGCCCTTTTGCGTTAATAATGGTTAGTGAGGAGCGGCATGAAGTTAACATTGAGATTGACCAACCTCGACCGACTAGGCCGAGCCAAGGGATTGGCCGAGGTTGGAGGAGGCCAAGGGGTTGGCCGAGGAAGCCCCAAAATGTAGTGTTTTGTTTCACCTTTCCACTGATGAGCTCAGACTTGCACACTTTACAGACAACCAACACATCCTGCATTAGTTCAAGATCTTGTTCTATGCATCCAGGATCAATAAGGAGCGTGGCGTACTCGGGTCGGGACCAGATTCATCGACCGGCATAGGTGGTGGTGTCAAATCAGGGTCCAACCAGGGACGCTGTTCAGAATCACTGTTGGTGTAAGATTTTTTACTCGAGTTTGACTCAGTATCGCTGTCCAGATCGTTGTGTCTCTCCTTCGGACTTTTCATTTTCATCGAGATATTCGGCTACAAGGTCAGGACGCCTGAGCTGATTAAATCGAAATCATCAAATGCAATCGTGGTTTTCTGGTCCAATACGTTGCAACTCTCAGCGCAACATCCGCAGGTAAATGTCTCCAGACTCTTTTGAAATAAATTGGGAAAACACGTCTTTAAACCGCTGCTTAAGCTCGGGAGAAACCAGCCGGGGCCACTGGGCCTTCAGCCGCGGGCTTTCACGTGACCGCGTCTCATTTTCGGTATCGGAAGGTTTCTCCTTTTCTGAACTTTTTAGCAGGTACAACGTCAATCTTCTTGCCTTTATTCAATCGCTTTAAATATTTACCTGGACTCTTACGCATGTGTGCTACACCGTCCGACTTCTTCCATGGAATATCATGCAACGTGAGTATCCGGCGCAATGAGCGACAGGTCAATTTCGGCATTAGATAGCTCAGCAAATTTATCTGCATTCTCTGCTGTTGTTCCTCAAGTGTCATCGAATCCGGTAAAGGGTCCAGGCAGGTCTGTGTCAGTATTGACGCACATGCAATAGAAGGGCATGCAGATTGGATGGCACATCGCCCGGAAGAGATATGTTCAGTAATAGACCGCCGAAGCTCTTCAGCACAAGGACGTTGAACTGGTAACCGATGTAGACTGGTAAGACTTATCAGCTGAGGCAGTTTCAGGTACTCAATACCGTCAATCAAAATGTCGCTCGGGTGGACCAAGGAATATGTGTCAACAAGCGCTCGCCTTTTAGCAAGAATATAGGCTCTGGCAACGTTCCCAGGATTGACCGATACCTCACGCGCTGACAGAGCATCGAAACCGAGAGCCGCAGTGGAAGTAATTAAGGACTTTTCTGAAAGGCGAGGTGAAGAAGCAATTATGCTCATTGCAACCAGTTCCAGGCCATCATCAAAGCTCTCAGACGCGATGGAATGACAACCAGGATGGGTAGCTGAGGCTTGACCAACGCAGGCACCGGAGAAAAAGTGGGTCATTAACGCTACCTGAGATGCCAACATATTATCAAGGAACTCGGTCTGAATACCATGACGCGCGAGCACGGTCAAAATATTGATATGATCTTCACAAAAATACATTACAAGAATCATCGGGGGAAACAAGCAACATGGTAAGGATATCTCTTCCATCTCCAGGTGTAACAGGCTGTTCAACGCGATGAGGTACAGAGATACGATGAGAAGAAGACGAAGACATGGGGGGACGGGAGCAGAAGACAATGGTCGCAATGAACACACGCGAGTGTTTTCATGCACAGGTGTACAGGTTACAGGATTAAATTCAGGATGAGCCTCGGCAGATAAAAATTGCCCCTCTATGGGGACTGTGTAACAGAGAGTTAGAATGGCAAGGAATACGAGTGGAAAATAACTCACCAGCCAAGATAGAATTGAAACGGATCGAACGTTGTAGGCACAGCGCGACCCAACGAGTGCAACAACTCCCTGATAGCAGCTTTCCAGTCCAATCCAAGAATAAGATCTGGCCCGTCAGGAAGGACAGCGCAGCGCAGCAAGACCGTCAAAGACTCGCCACCTGATGTGACAGTGATAGCGTCGAGTCCCCCACGAGCAGGAAGAGAGGCCAGGAAAGCCCGCGAGATAGCTGTTTGAGGAGATGTCGAGCGGATAACCGCAGAGCAAGTAACACCGTTAACGCGGAGAGACATGGAGGAAGAGAAAGCAAAGTTCCGAGAGGCCCTCGGCATATACGGTTATATGTCCGATCCTGATGCGGACGGATTGGCCCAAAAAATGGCCTCCAAGTCCGATCAGAATGCGGACATTTTTGCACAAAAAAACGGCAAAGTCCGATCTAGGGTTAGGTTAAAATATGAGAGAGACTCACGGAAAGGCCTTTGAGGCACCAAGGAAGATGATTTGAGTCAATATTGTGGCCCTGAGAGTCGTGAAATTAAACATGGTTCAAAATAAAAGGCAAGTCTTAACAAAGTGCAGCAAAAGGCCAGAAAAATTGCTGGAGGATCCAAGATCCAAGATATATGGCTTAGAATGTGTTGTGGTTCATAGTACACATTATAACTGTGTCAAAGTCCTCAAGGACGAGTTGAGCACAAATTTGACCGCACATTCTCAAGTGTGACCACTGTGACACTGGGGCATCTGACAGTCAGAGATGAAGAAGGACTTTCCTGAGATCTGGGAGGTTCATAGTTGGGAATATGCTCCTACCTGGTGTGCAGGATGAAGTGAGGTAGCTGGAGGACAATGGGCCGGCACATATTGATGGCATCACGGGGAACTACTGATGGCACCTTGATGCCATCGAAAATTGAAGCTGGCGGGTCCCGGCCACGCTAGGGGGGCACGACTTAGAAACACTATTCCAAGCCCCGCAAGTTGTTTGGAAGCATGGAATCAATTTCGCGAACTGTAAATACCTTTTTTCCAAAAGCCGCCTGCAGGAAGAGGCAAACACACGAGAGTGCGTGAATACAGCCCCGCGCCGTTGGAAGTGCTATGCGGACAATAGTAGCAATCCTTTTTGCGCGCTGAAATCGGGCGAGCCGACGGACGCGGGCGGTTGTTCTGAGCACGCCGGAGGAAGGGCATGGCATTTGTTGAAGATGGCAGGATTCAGCGGAATTGGCAATTTGGAAGGGCTGCAATTCGGCCACGGGAGAGCTGCGATTTGGAGTACGATTTACGACTAATATTTATCAATCTTGAGCGACTTGCAGCTTCCGGACGCACCGCGAAATCTGTATGTTGAATTTAGAGTTGTCAACGTTCTATCATATTACATTCACGGCTACAGCTGACTTGCGCAGCTCAAGATAGAGGTTGGATGATCAGCTCGGTGCACTGAATGCATCCTTGGCTGTGTGCAGTCCCATAGACGGATTTAGCATCAACCGGGAGGATTACCTTGAACAATTGAAGGGGTGGTGTACCACGCACCATGGCCAATTCTTCATCCACCTCTCAGATTCATTGGTTAAACCCAAAGAAGTGTCGCAGGCATGAAGGCAAAAGGGAAAGAAACGCGAAGAAAAGAAGGGGAAAAGGCGGTCGTGAATCAGCTATTCGGACACGGGGAGTCGAGCCCCGGAAAACTCTGAATCTATCGAATAACTCGTAGTGGTGTATCCTACACAATGCCCGATTTCTGGGAGAGCTGAAAGCTTGAATTAGTGTGCACTGTCTTGGGGAGAGAGAGAAAAAATGAATTGTTGCACAGTACCACTTCATCCAGACACGGGAGTCGAACCCCAGCAGCCTCATCAACGTCAGTATCAACCCCTCATACGGAGAGAGGTGGTGTATCCTACACGATGCCCGATTTCTGGATTATCTGCGGACTTGGATGGGTGTGCAAATTTGCTTTTGAATCACCGACGTGACTATCTCGACGGGATCTGTGTCAATGAGGGTTGTCAATGAGGAGCCTGACTCCATCTTGTCGATGCCAAGGCACGGCCCGCAGTCGACTCGTTGCGCTGATCAGAAATGCAGGATGGATAATTATCTCGCCGTCGGTGCCTCGAATGGACCTGGCTGTGTGCAGGCCCGCAGCCGGATGGGTTTAACGTTTAACTAGCGGGTCGTGATACTGCGGGCCTGGTGGCCGACGCCTCAATCCCGCGCGTACTGTAACTCAGTTTTCGTTCCCGGCTGCTGAGGAGTGTTGAACAGAAGTTGAACGGTAAACCCGGCCCGCCTCCCTGTTAAAAATCTGAAATATCGACGTCGGCAAATTTCAAGCGTTCCTTTACCTGAAATAAAGCAAGAAAACGAACCCCCAATTTCAACCTCCTTAAGTTGAAACTTTGGAATTCAAACCCGCGCTCAGCTGACCTCAGGCGGCCGCGCCAAACAGACACAACGCGCATCTGATTGATTTGATTTCGGGCCCCGGTCTGCTTTAAGGCTCCAACTATGTAGTTTAGGTTTACGGTTGGGCGTAAACTAAACCAAAACCCTAAGAAAAGGGTTTGTAAAACGTTTAAATAGTTTATAAACCGTAATATTTGCGATAAAAATTTATAGCACAAAATCCGCTACTCCGGCAGGCTGTTTTGAGGTCAGGTATTAGTTAAACATCAAGTAACAGCACTGTGAGGCGTCAGGACGGTATATTGAGCAAAAGAGCAGGCAGAGGACAGAGCCTTTCCCAATCTGGTAAATATCAATTCGACGTCACCGATTTCGGGCAGGGTTGCCGACGTTGCCGGCCTCCGATCACTGCTCGTCATGGCTCAACATCACGGCCGAAGCTCGGCAAACAATTCCTACGCAAATTGCGGGCGCTGTAGGCCACAGATCATCTTGAAAACTGAAAAGGTTTACTTAAACTCTTTAGTTTTAATCTGCTTATGGTTTACGACCCCCGTAAACTAAATGAAAATAAAAACCCTTTTATTGGTTTAAAACCATTTATAAACCAAAACCGTTGGAGCCTTAGTCTGCTTCTTGCCTCCACATTCCCCGCACCGTCATTTCAAGCACCGACTATGGACGCCTCAGAGTCTGCCAACGCTGCCACTGTAGTCCCTAGCCCTGGCGCTACCGTGGATGCCTCCTCCCCTACGTCCGCCGGCGCCAATGGCACTACCCCTGCAGGCGCCAGTCCAGTCTCACAAGCCTCCTCGTCGTACCGCACGATATACACCTCCCCACCCCCTGTCAAGACGCCGTACTGCGCCTCCGAGGCGCTCTCCGACCTCCCGGGCGTCTCCTACGCGCTCGACCAGTTCCTCTCGAGCCGGATGCACGAGAGCGAGGATTATATGAATGCGAGCGATATGAATGCGAGCGACACGAAGAAGGAGAGGCTGTATTTTGCGACGGGGTATGGGCTTATCGCGTGTATAAAGGGGTTAATAAGCTATGCGGATGAGGTGTGTCTTCTGAGCCTTACTACCCCCATATGTGTGGGGGGAGGGGAGAGTGCTGATGAAGAGGCATAAAGGACCTTCTCGACGCAATCGGGCACTGCAAGCAGGGCGTCCTCATCGCCTCCCAGCACAGGAAGAAGGCGCCCCACCTTCCGTCCCGCCTCGCGGGCTACGTCGTTTCCTCCCTGAATACGACAGGCGTCGGCTTTGTGCGCACCATGACCGACATCGAGCGCCATGCCGAGCTGGTGTATGCGGAGAGTTTGTTTGAGAAGGTGAGTCCTTCCTGCTGTTACTTTTGTGTTATTCCCTCCATTTTGCCGTTCGTCCATATCCGTTCTTCTTTCCTTCAATTTGCCTACACTCTCCATTCTATCTGTTTACCTTAACCCCTGGGTCCATTGGTCATCCATCCAGTCCATCTTCGTTCCTCGCGTCTACATTTCTACATATCTCCGCCGCGGCTCTTCCTCCGAGGGCGTTATGCGTTATGGCTGGAAGCGTTCCCCCCGGCATTGGTGCCATGGCTTCCTTTCATTTGCTTCCGCTCCCAGCGTGGCATGGCGATTGGAGAGTATCCGTATCCGATGTGGTCGGGAGCTTCCCTTGGGCTGCTATTCTTGATACCAACCTGTGCTTTCCGAAGTCGCGCCGAGTTATTCTTGATTCCTTCCCCATCACATCTTTGCATTTCTATTTTGGTGGAGATGCATGCTCACTGACTGACGTTCGTTCGTTCGCATCGCCGTTTGCAGGCCCTCCTCGGCATCGTCTACTCGGGAGACTGGTTGGCGTTTATCAAGGAGGCGTGAGTCCATTCCCATTCCTTCCTTCTTTTCTTCTCCATTTCTATTCCATTATATCTTGTTTTGTTTGAATGGGGAGTGGTTGGTTGGTTGTTTGGCTCCGAATCGCGCTGGGGTTTATCTTTCCTTCTTTTTTGGGCGGGCGGGACTGAGGTGCGAGTGTTTGATTGGACGGGGCGGGACGGGGTTTGCTGGCGCACAAACACGGGGATAGGCGTCGATTCTGCGCCGTCTCGTTCGTTCGTTCGTTCGTTCGCGCAGTCGTCCACGGGTGGGGGCTTCGAGTTTGAGCGAAGAGTCGAGCAGGTGGTCGTCCGCAGCGCAAGAGCTCTCGTCAGCGGACTCTTTTTTTTTCTTCCCTTTTCTCTTCGTTTCTTTTTTTTTTATTATTATGTCTTCTGTCCGCTGACGGACGCTCGGAACGCTCGCAGGCTCAACATGCGCACATAATCTCCATCTATCGGACGCTGTACAAGTACGTGCAGGCGGTGGATGCGGAGTACGCCGCTGAGAGGGCTGCGTCGGCGTCGGCGTCCTCTGTAAACGAAACGGTACACATTTTCTCTCCCAGTCGTATTGATATTGATCTTTCCTTCCGAAGGCGCCACGAAGGAGGGGAAAGGGAAAGGGACAAGCGAGAAGAAACAGCCAATAGAAAGCCCTCGACGCGCACTTCCGCTCGGGGGTCTATCTCGGCGCGGCTCTGAGCACGCTCATATTGAGTTTGTTGCCGGCGCGGTTATTGAATATCATCGAACTCTTCGGGTATGCCATCCTCTTTCACTGTATCATAAATCTAGTCGTGCAGATGCTAACGATGGTGTTGGGCAGGTACGCTGCCGACCGCGCCGAAGCGCTCGAGATCCTCGGACGCGCGGGCGGGTGGGGTCCTCCCTCCACCTCTCCATCCTACGTCCCCGACGCCGAGCCAACGATAGCCACCGCCGACGAAGGCGTCCGCCGCGCGATATGCGACATGGCGCTGCTCATCTTTCATTTGGTGCTGAGCAGCTTTACGTTCGACAGGGTGGACACAAGGATGGCGGGGAGGGTAGTGGAGTGGAATTTGAGGCGGTATCCGGAGGGTGTATTTTTCCTCTTTGGTGCGGGGCGGCTCGCGCTCATGCGGAGTCAGCCGGAGAGGGCGATTGAGTATTATACCAAGGTGCGTGGGCTCTGCTGCTCTGCACGGAAAGAAAGAATTCTTACTCGATGATATTCTCCTCTCTTACTCACTCTCCGCGTGTGCTCGCTCGCTTCGCTCGCCAGGCCATGACGCCCAAACGCAATACCGTAACCTGCACCACATCTCCTTCTGGGAGATGGCAATCGCGCACCTGGCGCTTGCGGATGTGGATCGGAGTCTGGAGTGTTGGCGGACGTTGGAGAGGGAGGCGACGGTGCGTTCTCCGCTTTTCGCCGTTCTCAATCCTCCACTTCTCCGCGGTTGCTTTGTATTCGCTTCTCGTCCCCACCCATTTCCCAATATTACTATCATTTTTCGGCTTTCGAAGGAAGAATAAAGAAACTGACCAGATCCTTCGCAGTGGAGCAAATCGATCTACTCGTACGGCATGGCTGTCTGTCTGCTCGAGAGCACGGCGGGGGACGAGGCGGACCGGAAGAAGCGCGTGGAGGAGGCAAGGAAGCTGATGGAGCGCGTGCCAACGCTGAGGCAGAAGATTGCGGGGAAGAGTATTCCGTTGGAGGTGGGTGGCGCTCATAACTCTACCTTCTCTATCTCCCTTTCTTTTATTTTTATTACGAGGGGAATACCGCTGACTCGAACCGCACCCACAGAAATTCGTCGCCCGCAAAGCGCGCAAGTTCCTCGCGCAAGATAACCGCCTCGCCCTCTCCGCGCTCGAGATCTCGTACGTCTTCCTCGGCATCGCGCACGCTCCGCGGAAGGTCGTAGAGCAGAGTATGTTGCCCGCGGTGCGGGGGCTGCTCGCGAGCCTTGGCCATGGGTCCGCTGCGGAGGAGAAGGAGGACGCGCTGGGAAGGATAAGGAGTTGAAGGAGAGGGAGAAGGCGCAGGGGTATTGGGATGATTATTGTTTGGCGCGGTTTTTGGAGGGCGTTTGTTTGAGATATGTTGCGTTTCCGGTGGGTACTTGTTCCCTCCTCCATTCATATCTATAACGGTATCGAGATGAGACTAACGCGATTTATGTAGGACCCCGACGCGGTGCTCGACCCGACCGATGTGCCGAGCCTGCCGCGCGACGAGGCGGCCGCGGGCGCGAAGGCGGCGTTCGAGGCGGTGTTTGAGCATGGGCCGAAGATCGAGCTGGACCATCATATGGTGTATCATGCTCGTGCGTGTTGTTCTTCCTTCATCTATTTTCACCCTTGAGCAGCAGATACTGATGTGGTATTGTGTGGTGCGTAGACTACGAGCTCGGCCGGCTAACGGCGTGCCTGGGCGACGAGGCGGAGGCGAAAAGGCATTTTGATCTCGTGCTTTCTGGTACGGTCGTCCCCCTTCTCTTTCTGTCCGTGGTGTTCTGACTCGTTGGGGTAAACAGGGAAGGATCTGGAGGTGGGCCCGTCGGGGAGGAAGATTGGGAAGTATAGTATGGAGGTGAGTCCGCCACTCATTCCCATCTTCTTCGGTTGGGCTACTTGATTAACTGATGCGCTGCGCAGAATGCCCTCACCATGCGCACGCACGCGGCGGTGGAGGCGTTGCACCAGAAGCGGCTGTAGGATGTAGGATGTAGAGTGTAGAGAATAAGACGAGATACCGGACAAGGACAAGGTGCATACAGGATACATACCCGCGCGAGAGGATGGAGAGGGGGCGCGCTATACTTAACGATTACTTGGGGGGTGTGGCCATCGTGGGGCGTGGCAGATACTCGCAATTATGTAATTGTATTCCAATCTTTGAACTGAATTTGTTTGTATGAGTTACTGCCAACTCTGTCTTGACATCAGAAGAGAATTTCGACATCAATGAAGGGCGGAGGACCAGAAGCATGGCTCGCAAGTCTATGTAATATTTTGTGCACTTTCTTCATTCATCTTGTTCAAGTCCAGTTTTATTTCTCAAGTTCTGTCCTGAGTGTGAGGCTGGTGATCTTCACCTTTCCTGCCTAGTCTTGCTAGCGAAGCCTTTGAGAGAAAAACTGCAGTTCATATCTAGCCCTAAGCACCCCAAGCCTTCAAGAAAATTGTGTGGGAACAAATCCGGATCCCGATGTACTCAACCGGTATACAACCCAAAAAAGGAATCTCACTTGATGTGGTGTGTTTACCCCTGTCTACTCCATCCCGGTGCTTATAGTTGACAGCCGCGCCTTCTTCGCACGAATCAGTCCCCAGTGCGTCATTAAATATTGCCAGATGATATTCATCATTCACGCTTTTCCCTAGCGCCATCCGATACAGCGGGCCCACTTAGTCAGTCTTTCTTGTATGCCGTAGACGGCTTTTAATCCCTCCCTTTACAGACGTGGCTCCTCCGCACAATGCAATTCACAGTGCGTCATTACATATCGGCAGGCGATATGAATAACCCTGTCCGGGTCCGCCATTTATCAGCCGAAGGGGAGATGTACTGTCTGCTAGTAAACGTGCAGGGCAATCAACTCGCGGTGCGCTAACCTTTCTTCTCCTTCCTGTTCTATCTTCTGACGAATTTCTTAAACGTTACTCTGCGACTTTGAAACTTTGACATTCTGATACTTTGTTACTTTGATCTGCTACTGTGTCCAGGTGCGCGATCTGCCAGTCCAAAGGTTGAAGTCCTGCCTCCTAGCAAACGTGCAGGCAAAGGCAAAAAACCCCGTGGTATGTCAGCTTTTTGTTTCTTATTATTATATTGGCTGACAAACATATTACTCTCCCATATTGCCACCTCTCAAAACGCTGGGCTTGAAGTATAGCAACGAAGACTGCGTCCCTTTCCTGAGCAACGTACAGCTCACTTCCCTCGACACCCTCGAGTTGTATTCGCGCGGCGACGCGACGTTGGACCCCATCCTCGCTCACACTCGCCACATATGCGCAGCTGCGGACACCGTGTACGTGAAGGTGGAGTTGGAAGATCCTAACACCTTGAAGCATTTTTTTCCCTTGTTCACCAATGCGTCGACTATCGATGCTCGCGGGTGCGGGATAACTGGTTTGATCGTGTTTACTTTGTTGGTCCTCGAGCAAGCGTTGGCGTTACCGCAACTGCTAGACTTGAAACTTGGCAGTTTGATACACCTGAAATCATTTTGGGTGGCGGTTTTGCCAAGGGCCTAAAGCTTAGAGGTGGTCTCGAAGCAGACGGTGAACTCCTCCGTGTCGACTCGCCGCTCGGACGTTGGGACTATTTCGAGTGGGTAATGGATGAAGTGGGCGTGGTCACCCGCATAATTACGCGTGGCAAAGCAGAGAATAGGTTCAGATTTTAAAACATTGGACTAAGTTACAAGTTGTACAATAACGCATTGTAATGTCGAATTTGTCTTCCCTTTTGTGTTGCATCTCACATGATCGCTTCTGCGTCATAAAAACAACCCCTGTCTCTCTGCTTCTGCCACTATGTCGGTCACAACCATCTCTGAGTCGGACCATGACTCGCTTTATAGAGCTCGCTATGATGGTACTTTCTCCGCCATTCGGGAACGCAGCATACGGGGCGGATCACTGTTTCGTTTCGTGGCCACCCACGACTATGGCAATTTGCAGTCTGGTATACTCAGCGCTGCGACTCCCGAATGTTTGATATTTTAGGGGAGGTAGATTATGCTTCTGAACCTGTGGGTACATTGCCGTTGAATAATTGAAAACTCACATGTCCTCTGCAGGCCATGATCAGCAAAAACGAGACGAGCGGCCGCCACGTTTGTGTGAGGCTTAGACCACCGACGGATGCGAATTGCCAGGCGGCCTTCGTGTATTTCTCTCAGCTCGAGGTGTTACAGAACGTCATGAGCGTTGACTTGGAATACTATGGCGGAATTCCCAGTGAGTCATGGTTCGACGTCCAGGCCAAGTGCTCGGACTGGGTCGCGAAAGATAAATGTTTCTATGCAAGTACTGTCGTTGATCAACTGAATTACATCTCAACCGTTGCCCAGTTCTTCCTGCGGGATCCGTTCCTGGAGCACGTCGAGTCAAGCCTGAAGCCTGGTACGGTGATCGAGGTGAATTGCAAAATGGAGTGGTACGACTTCGACACACCTCAGGGCCTCTGCAGGGTAAGACCGCATTCTCGCGCTCGTGTACGCCGATTGACGTTTCGTCCAGCATTATCATTTGTGGTCAACAGGATCAGTTTTGCCCACTCTGTCTGCCTGGCCCAGGAAGGTTGCTGGTTCACCTTGTGATCGGTTTCCGGGTTCCGGGTGTGCTTTTTGCAAAGATCACCGAGGATGAATGTCAGTGAACTCCTATATGTTAATTAACAATAAATACTTCTCATGTAACACATTGTCGTCACCATGGATGATCCCACTGATTTTGGTCTTTGCGTGCTCACTTGGGACGGCTTTCTTGTGTTGTTGATCCTATTGGGAGATCTTGCAGACGATCTGATGTCTGGCGACCTACCAAATTCGCGTTAGAATGAGAAGTTGGAATTCGTGTCTTACCGCGAGACTTAAACGTAGATAGCGGGCCCTGCCGCGTCCGACGCGGGCTACTCAGATTATGTCAAAAGTCTGATGAATGAAATAAAAGAAAAACCCGATCGGGCTGCGCAACGCCAACGTCCGCAAGAGGAAAGCTCTTCCTCAACAGCGCGGACTCGAAATTTCAACATCTCAAATCGCGGCAGCCAATCGGAGCCCCCGGCCCGAGTCTTGTTTGGCGGCTAAAAAAAACCATCACACTGCTGCGGAATGTGACACGGTGACTGATGCGGGAGATTGTCTTCTCTCGTCGCCACATCCACGATTATGGCACTCGAGACGACCCCCGACGAGGATCTCGATGCTTTGGCACAATGGACCCAATTTGTCCAGGAGCAAGCCCCGCCTGCACCACTTCGATCTGCTTGCGGCCCGGCGACTTTCAAATCTGAGACATCAGAATCGCCGAGGCCTTCTTTCGCCCCACCGCATGTCCCAGGAGATGTACGTCGATCCCTTGTGTCCGTGGATTCCGTCTAATGCGATATTAGACGTCCCCCGCAACTGCAGAAACCATCACAGAGTTCTATAGTCAGGCTGGCTTTCTACCTCCGCCGCGAGCCGACGAAGAGACCATTCGTCGACAGACAATACAGGAATACGAGTGCGTTATAAGCTTCTGTGATTCTTATTCCTGCTCATTCGCGTCCACAGTTTGTTTCGTCAAGATCAACAGGAGAACTTTCACCGATCGTCTTCCCTCGTGAACAGTTTCTTCCATTTTGCACCTGTCTGCACCATTAGCTTGTTTCACAATGACGTTCAGGTCGTTGTGAGTAAAGCCGGTGCATTTCCCATCCCACTGGGTGTCGGATTATCCGCCTCCGCTGGAACAAAAGAAGTGGAGACAGACACGGACGACTACCAGCTCCACCAGTTAGATGGCCATTGGTGCGCCTCAGGATTTTTTTCCCCCCACGGTGGCCCTAAATGTGTAACCAGGCGTTTCACTGGCAATGCAGTGGACTCTAATGGTGGTGAGCACCGAATTCCCTGCATGCGCGTTTATCTCTCAAATTTTAGTAGTAAAAGGATACGTCGGTGTCCCCATCACCCTCGAGGTCGACCCGTCCAATCTCCTCGCCTTGGAGCGAGTAACCATCGGCGTTGTAGCGCTCACGTCAAACCGACCATTCCTCAAGCTCTCCGACACCCAGCTCAAAGTTCTCGACGACCTCTCCACTTTGCTGTCCGTGCAGCTCCGGTCTACTTGGGAAATTTGGCAGAGAGGAAAGGAGACCCGACTCCGAAATGCCGTGAGCCTGTTTCTGAACAAGGCCTTGGTGGAGCCGAGCCAACAGGCTTTGATGGACGCTGCCGCTCCCCAACCGGCAGTGCAGGGCTCCGAGTCCGCTACGGCACGGAGGGACGTGGACATCGGGACTTTAACCTCCGCTCTCTTTGCGAGCGCAGCGAAGGAGCTCCAGCAACTACTCGAGGCCGATTTCGCTATTATCGTCGACCTCACCTCTTTTCACGCAACCCCGGTATGTATAATTGATTCACTATCTCCGGTATTCTGCGCTAATGTATCTCATTCAGCTGAGTCCACGCCGGCAAAGATCGCATAGCTGGGTCGTGGATGGCCAAGATTCGCAGGCAAAGGCACGACTGTCGAAAGGGATTCTGGGCAGCTCCAGCTCCGCAGTGTACACCGGTCAAGAGGGAAAATTCAACACCCCAGAAGCGATGGCTGCGATTGCCAGCTTCCTGGATATGTATGTAGCTGTACGTATCTCTCCATTTCCCTACCAGATCCATCGACGCACATCGATCTCAGAACGGACGTTCGGTTTTCTCCGGCTCGGGAAGCTTCTCTGGCTTAGAAGCGCTATTGAAGCTCTCTTCTCCTCCCACATCCTCCTCTGCACCGGGAACCCTGGTCGGAGAGTTGCCAGGACCCATTCCGCACCTCGTCCTTCCGTTCTACAGTAGCCACCGGCCAAACATGCTCATCGTAGTCGCTTCCGCTACCCCTTTCTTCTCTTTCAAGCCTGCGGACGTGACATTCACGAGCAATGTCGGCGTCATACTCGTCGCACATCTCGCGCAGAACGCGATCGTCGAGGCGGACGCGGCGAAGACGGGTGCGCGCCCATTAACCCGTTCTCCTTTAGCGGTACATCTAACTAACCATGACCGTTCTGTACTTGCAGCTTTCGTTTCCCAGATCAGATGCGTTATTCTTTCCACCTAAGTATTGTCGTGGTGTGTCCGAAGCTCACGCAAAATTTGTCGTTGGTACTCATGAACTCCGGACCCCCCTTCACGGGCTTCTAGGGGTATGACTGCCCTCCTCCTACGCAGTGCGGAATGTACTGACGTCATCGACCCAATGCAGCAACTCGATCTTGTGCGCGATACCATCTCGTCGGGCGAGCTGGCTATTTTGCCGAGCCTGCTGGAGTACGTCGTTTCCCTCCCATAATGCTGCTCCCGCCAGGCTCAGGACTTGCTAGCGTGGCCGAATTCTGCGGTGCAGTGCTGCGCGATATCGTCGACGACATGTGAGTGTCCGACTTTAAATAAATAAAAATGACCGTCCACCCATTGTGCGTGGCAGACTCGAGTTCGGGAAGATGGAGCAGGCGTCGCGCGATGGGCACAGCGGCGACCGGCTACGACACGTTCTCGCGGACCTCGCGCAATCGACCGTGGAATCATCGCGCTCGTGCTGGCTGCGGCGGATACAATGGCAGTCGCTCACTGCGGGAGCAACCTCACCACCACCCGTGGGGCTGTCAGTCGAGTACGAGGACCGCACGACCTTGAAGAATTGGTGGATTAGTCTCGACCTTCCGGGATTCATGCGGTGAGTCGGTGTTCGTTCGTGCCTGGCATTCAAACCGATAGCTCATCGCTACAAAGGATATTGAATACCTTGGTCACGAATAGCCTGAAATTTACCTCCGAGGGTCTGTGGTTAGTCTTTTGCAGAGTAAACGAAATCAATCGTTGTATTTGCAGGTCTCATTACGGTCTCGCTCACATCTGGACGCGCATCCGACGAGAACGACGATCGGCATATCACCCTTCGGGTGGAAGATACCGGCCTCGGCATCGCCCCAGAGTTCGTGAACAAGCTATTCGACCCATTCACGCAGGCCGATTCGTTCTCGCCTGGCGCCGGCTTAGGTAGGTATCGTCTTGCCGTGTTTTCATTTCCTCACATCAACTTCTGTTCACTTAGGCCTGCACATATGCAAGTCCGTCGTCGAGCGAATGTACGGCACGATCACGGTGGAATCCCGCCCGGGCGGCGGCTCGATCTTCACCGTTGTATTGCCCGTGGAGGACATCGAGCTTCCCCTGCGGGCACACCACGGATAATGCACCGGACGCTGGTCTCTTCGGACCCGATTGTAACGGCGAAGAACGACCCGTGGCCACCCGTGGCGCCAAATTCGGTCACTGCAGCTCGAAAGGCAAAGCTGGCGGCACCTCAACTTGCTGTCTCGCGCATTCTCCAGGCTGTCATTCAAGGGAGCGATAGGATGAACGGGAAGGAGAATGTGGCCGAAGATACGCTACACCTGAACATCCTCATCGTTGATGACAGTCGGTGTTCCCTTGCGTTTCCTATATCTATATCTTCGCTGAATCACAATATACAGATGCAATTAGCCGGAAGATCCTGATTCGGATGGTCAAGAATTCGAATGTTACGACGTATGAAGCGGAGGATGGAATATATGCATTGGAGATCTTTCGGGAGGTGCATCCACATGTTGTCTGGATGTGCGTAAATTCCGTGCCTGTTATTTATTTTTACTGATACTCGTGCTCGTCCTCTAGAGATATATCTATGCCACGGTGAGCCCTGAAAATTAGGTATACGGCGCATCACTGACATAGCGCAACAGAATGGACGGCGTCGTCAGTGGAGTCATGTCTGTTTATCCGCCCTGATTCCTGACCTGATTGAACACAGACTACGGCTAAAGAGATGCGGAAAATCGAACAAGAACAGGGATCCACTCCCTCCCATAGTAAGTCCGGGTGCATTTCGTTCCTCACTGGTAGACTAAGGTTGTTTGTTTGTTAGTTGTT
The DNA here is from genome assembly GCA_029378395.1 of Mycena leptocephala. Taxonomy (NCBI): domain Eukaryota; kingdom Fungi; phylum Basidiomycota; class Agaricomycetes; order Agaricales; family Mycenaceae; genus Mycena; species Mycena leptocephala. The sequence goes on along the minus strand of JARJLF010001591.1, from coordinate 54,213 downwards.
GCCATCACCGGGTTGGGTCTCTCCGATGTGTGTGCATTTGATCTTCGCCCTTTTTGATATTGATTCGAGGCTTCAGGAATATATCCGCAGGGAAGCCCTCCTGGGTCCCGCGGCCCTTGACGGCTGGCTGGTGCGAGCATTCGATATTTCCGTCGCTCAGCTTTTTTCTGATTTTAGATCTCTAGATCAAAGGACAAATAAACCTGGCCAGCGTGAAAGAGACCTTGGTCTTTGTACGACAGAAGCTGAGCTCTGCTCCCGCATCCTGAGTTTTTCCTCCTTCCTCTCCTCGTTTGGGATGCACATATGCTCCTTTTCTTGGTGTCTCATGATCGTGTTTTCAGCTGTTCTTCAATTATATACACGAAGTTCTGGGTTCTATGGCGGGAAGGCGTACAGCTCATCAAGGACAATAATATTGGGTCTGTTGCGAAAAGCGTTCCGGTCATCAAGGTCAAATAATATGGGTCTGTGATGGAAAGGCGTACTGCAAGGTCGGATTGTTTTCAGTTCGGCAACTATCGCAGATGGTGATCGCATCAAGGTCGAATTATGCTCGGTTCTGTCCCGTCAAGGTCGAATTGTTGTCGGTCTTGTCCATCTCGAAAACCGGTGATCGAGGCGAATAAGATACCTGGTTCCGTGGCCACTGCAGAACCGCGGGGCCAAGTTCAAAAGGAGACCATGGTTGAGTTATAGTCGACCGCGTGTGCTAAACGAATGCCATGTCTTCGCGCTGGTGTATGATTTCTAGTTGTGGGTATTTTATAAAGCAGATGGATACACGGCTATCCCGGGAGTCATCGGAATTTGATAGAATTTGATGCCCATAGAATTCCAATGGTTTTTGGCTTGCATTTCTATGTGCCGATTTTTGAGGTCCATCAAATATGCAGATAGGCGGAATTCACCGGGTGCCTCGCTTTATTTCAATGACTCACCCTCTAAGCGGCCAGTTGCCTTAGAAAATCCATTGGCGCCACATGCTTTGGTTAGTAAGGTTCGCGAAATCGTATAAGTCTCCGACGGGCACGTGTTGTTGATATGGCGTGAGTCGATCACCACGTCTCTTGCCTTCTGCCCACCATCTTGTCTCGCCCATTGTGCCCTTGAAGACCATCAAGTATTGTCTCCCTTCTCAAGCATGGCTATGCCCTTCAAAGCCTCACTCTGGATGTTCTCTCGCTCTACCACTTTGTATCACCATACACCATTCACCATATCAATCAATGCACGCGCGCAGGAGGAGGTTCACGCCGCCGCCCTCACCTGCATCTGGCGGTGCGATCGTGTCTGGGTCTGCGGTCGGGTCTGGTGACGAGGACAGAAAGGTCTCGAAGAGCGGGGCATTAATATATGTGCGCTGGGTGATCTTGTGGCTCTCAGTGTCGGCGCTGTTCGTGACTCCTAGATTACAGTTATCACCTTACTTGTTGAGCATATAACCACGTAGTTTATTATATGGCCAATTATGCTTTTTAAACCTATTTAACATATTGTGCTACTCAATGAACAGTAACTGAAATTCCGATGTGCAGTCCATTGGTTTCTCGAGGCCTGGTCCATTAGATCCCAACGATCTGCGTATCCAATGGATGGCTATAGGGTGGCCATTGGATTCCGACGGTCATCAAACCCGTCAAATTCCGATGACTCCCGGGATAGCCGTGTAATTTAGGGGGGGCAGTGGGCCGGAAGTATCGGCAGCCTCACAATACCAATACCTCCGCGGTGCGTGCGTGTCTACGACATGCCTCGGCCCACTCCATTACACACCCCACTGGTTGCTAATGCCACACGATGCCGATGCCGCAGCCTCCGGTGTCCCCCGCCGTCGACTCGCGACAGTCTTGGAATTCCCCCGCATCAGTGACACTCAATTAGGCTCGTTACCGGCCTGCCTACGATGTGCAACAATTGTGGCGAGCACATTGCCTACGGCATAGTGCTCGCACCAAGATTTGCCGTAGGGCAGACTGGTCACCAGTCTACCTTACGACAACAAACCATGGAAGTCCAACCGCTCGCGATGTGGCTGTGCACGCCAAAGCTGTTCACTGAGATCTGCTGAACGGAAAGGCGTCATCGGTGAAGCGAGTGGATGTGAGAGCCAGCACGATGTATTCAACATTAGGGTCGTTCACAGTTCCCTTTTTCGCATCCTTTTTACTCCCTTTTCTACTCCCTTTTCCTCCCTTTTTCAATAACGTAACTGAGTGAGCCATAAAAGCCAGAAAAATTCACCCCAGTCTTTTTTGAACATCTTATGGGGTATGCAACCTTTGGGGAACAACAGGAGGACCCAAACTGCATGAAATAGAGAAATAGAGTTGAAAAGGGCGCGAAAATGGGCGGAAAAAGGGAGCCGCAGCGGGGGGTTTCACAGTTCACTTTTTTTCTGCCCTTTTTCGCTCCCTTTTCCGATGGATTTCTTTCAATTTTTCAGCTGGGAAGTTCGTTTTTTCCCTTTTTAACCCTCTTTACACATAAGAATTGAAAAGGGGAAAAAAACCCGGCGAAAAACGGCTGGAACCACAAAAAGCCCGAAAAAAAGGGGGAGAACAAGGGCAGGAAAAAGGGAACTGTGAACGACCCTATTCTCTCTTATAATTGGGATATCAGTGTTATTTTACCCCTTCAGTTCACATCTACCTGCTTGATTCCACTAGACATTAACGAAATTACACTGAATTTCACCGAAGTTCACTGAACTTGAGCTCAAATTACACTGGAGTCCACTGGACATTCAAAAGAAGAAAAAACATTCAGTGAGAGAGACGAGAACACACCCACCCACATGTGGACGAAGACATCAAGGATTTATACGCTGAAGACTGTACCCCCTAACCTAAGTTGGGCTTGGGCCTGAGAAATCTCAAGCTCAGGCCGCCTCAACCCGGGCCCAAGCCCGAGCCTGAGATTCACTACTCAGCGCTCAGCGACCTTCATGCATGATCATATTGAAGTCTGAAGAGAGGTGCGGAAGTAGGGCATGAAACCGTCCGTTTTACGCCCACGGGCGTAACAAATACGGCGTATCTTTCTTTAGCATGTCATCTGTACCGCAGCAGCAAGGTATAGTGCCTATTGAACTAGTCAATGCAATGCACAGGATATTGAAGAATCCAGAAACAAAAATTTGGGGCATACTGAGTTGTTTTCCCTTCCGAACAGGGGCAACAGTGGAAGACCACCTGAATTTGCTTACAAAGCCATCAACAACAGAAATAAATATTCTAGGAAGCCTAAGCACTGTAAAACATCTGTAGAAATCGATTGGTAATGTTTTCAGGGCATTTGGAGTAGAGGCAAGCGAGATATAGGGGCATTGGTGAGAACAACAGTTTTTGATGAAATTTTGATCTGCGCCCTATGGTCCGCAAACAGCAGTAAGAGACCCTTGCACTGAATAATGTCGACCAACTGGATTTATCATCAAACGTGCTCAATCACACACAAACCGCCTTTGCCAGATCCAACCACAATTTATTTAAGAGACCCTTGCACTAAATAATGTCGACCAACTGTTCAAAATCGGGTCAAATGGCCAAAACAGGAACCGGTGCCGGTTCCTGGGATGAGATATATAGCGCATGGTAAGACATTTCTTTGTGGGTTCTGTGCTTTATTTTTTTTGGTGGTTCAGTTCAGGGGGCTCGCTATTTGGGCTTATGAGGGGCTCACATTTGACACTGACTTTCTTTTGCTTCCAGTTTCTCGTCGGGCTGTGAACGTTGGTGTTGGGGGTCTTCTTTGCGTTGCAATTTGATTGGTTTTTGGTAGAGACCTGTCGTTACGTGCGTCTGGTGGTTCTCATGAGAGGTCTCAACAGGGCTAGTCTCTTTTCTTTACGACACTGATCTTTTCGTCTTTACAGGTCTTTCTTTCCTTTCATAGGTCTTGGCTGGACTAGCTGGTTGTCAAGATTCACATTGGGTGGGTGTTGTTTTTTTACATAGATCATGGAATGCTATTCTGACTGATGAAATTTCATTGCGACTGTCGGCTCCGTGGTGTAATGGTAACATGCCTCATTATGATGAACTTTTCGTTAAGGGGTAGTGAGGGGTCGCGCGGATCGAACGCGCTGGAGGTACTGAAGTCGGTTATTACCTCTTTTTGAGTGTTTGGGGTGGAAGGTACAATGAAAAGAGAAAAAGGTTGTGATGGAACATAGAGGGGTTTGCCAGGCTTTTTGGCGCACAGAATCGATAAAACTGATTACAGAGCGGGCAGCATGTCGACACGTTAACATTTTATAAACAGAAGCGTGACACCGCGGTGGAGAATTGAACATTTGGGTGCCGCGGTGGAAAAAAACATAATTAGGTGTGGTGGCAGCCAGTAAGAATGTGTATTGGACCAATTGTCTTGTCTCGCACACACAGGGGTCTTTATTTCATATATATATAGACAGTGGTATGAATAAAATGTGGTGGATGTATTATGGCACGGTATATTATATACATGTACAGCATGTGGTTTGTAACGTGGTATGTACAGTATATGTAACGTTGGATGTATTGATTCAGGGTGAATTTTGGAAGCAGAACGCGCAAGTATTTGATTGGATCACAAAGAGAGTGGTTGTGTCTCATTTTTGTGGCTAGATGGGGTCTATAGGGTGCTATGAGACGTGGATTCAAGTGTCGTATGGTTGGTGGAACGCATCGCCACCGATTTTTTTTTGGGTGTAAAATTTTTTTGGGTGTAAGTTGAATTGGGTGGCGGTGCGTTCCCGCATCGTTGCGGGAACGCATTGCCGCTGAGTTGTTTTTTTGGGTGTGAAGGCTTTGCCGCGACACTGCGGGGAATGCAAAGTCTTTGTCGGGGAACACGATTTTCCGGTAATGAAGGTTGAGCTCGGAGGGGAATGGTCCTAGTGAAGAAAGTAGACCACGAGGGAAGTGTTTCGGTGGCTGCAGTGCCGTTTTTCGCCCGCGCAGAGCGGAGACCCGCGTCATGGGCGGTTGCCAAAGAGAGGCGCGGATTGACGTGGATGAGGTCCGTGGGCGCGCGGTTGATGCGTCCGCCCCGCCCCCGCTCTCGCTCGCCCAATATCGTGGAATTGTTCGCCAGGATCTCGAAGTACGCTTGCAGTTTTGTGGCCGTGGGAGTGAAGGTCATATTTATTCTGTATGTAAGTAGGAAGCAAAGGATCAGTGATAGGTAGACTCGGAGGCCGGCGGTCAGTGTAAGAAGTATTATACGCACACTTCACTCGGGATGCGCTGCTCGACAAGGTGAGTAGACACGACAACCATGCCGAATGCCTCGCCGCCACCGCCGCGCAGTGCCCAGAAGAGGTCGGTATTCTGGCAGGTGCCAGCGGTACGCGGTCTCCCAGGTGTGACAATTTTGATCTCAAGCTGGACAAAGTAAAATTGGGGCACCCCTAGTCATAGGATTTAGTCTAGTGGCATGGAGCTAGCCAAAGGAAATGTTGTCTAAATCCACGACTCTAGCCATGGATGGCTAGGTCCAAGGACTTTAGGCTCTTGGCGCATTAAAATAATAAAAGGCATATACAACTGAGCCAAGCTGGAATTGATATGTAGTGAAAGTAATGGCAATAAGCTCTGACATTTTAATCACGTAATTATCATGTCTGTTCACCTATTATGGCCCGCACAGGGCCATAGGCTAATGTTGGGGTTAGTGGTTGGAGTTAGAGTTGGGGGTTAGGTGTCAGGGTCCCAAGGTATATGAATTTTGGTTGGTTAGGGTTTTGGTTAGGATTGGTTGGGGTTGGTTAGGTTAGTTAGGGTTTTTAGTTAGGGTTGGTTAGGGTTGCAGGCAGTTCCAAGAGAAGAGAATAAGCAGTGTAATATACTTTCGAAGACCTAGGGCAGCTTGCCTGCCCTAGGTGTGGGTATAAGCAGTCCCAGGCAGGGTAAGGCTAGCCTTACCCTAGCTGGGAACGAAAGGAAAAGTATATCAGCTATATAGTCTAGATGGTTTGTCCACCCACTACTAATAGTGTCCAATCTCCGAAGGTTGAGGGTTCAATTCCCTCGACAGGCATTCCTTTTGCCTCTATTTTAAAGAGGGATACTTTAGCCTTTCGTCATGGACCTAGCCAACTGGATGGCTGGTGCCGTGGATTTAGACAACACTTCCTATGGCTAGGTCCATATACATTAGACTAAATCTTAGTGCTATGGCTCCTTGGGGCTCTAGAAAGACTCCCACTGCTAGAACTCACGACGCGGCCAACACCCAGACCAAACGAAGACATAAAGCGCTGTGGCCAGCGCCCTGTTCAATTTCAGTGGTAAGATAAAATGCGAAGATTAAGGTTATGGTATAGGCCGTCATCCAGCCACCGCTGACGCCAACTGTGTGCGCATATCCGCCGATAGGTATGGAGTCATTGTCGTCTGCGAATTGGTAGACCTGCTCAAATGTGACCCGGGCCTAGTGAAAATATTTAACTGGATATTAGGTGAAATGTGGAGGGGCGCACTCCGACAGTAATGGCACGCTGGGATGTGCCACCTAGTCCAGGGGGTTATTTTGAATGTTAACTCATCTGTTGGAATCAGATTTGAAGCTCAAAATATTCTGAGGGGGAGGACCAACCGCTTGGAGGCTGTGAGTTTTTCAAAGCGTTTAGAAATCGGAGAGGTGAGATGGTTGAAATATTTGCCCAAAGAGCGAACGAATTAGGTCGACGGGAACGTTCCATGCAATCATGACCGGAGTTCTTTGTGAGCAGGGGATCGGTGAAAGCCGCTTGGATGTCGTTGGGAAATCTGATATTGATCTGCCCAGGAAAATAACAATGTTGCTCGATTTCTACGCATATTCACGTACATAGCACGGCGAGGTTTCACCCTGGTGTCACGAAACGCCGTTAGTGGTGAGCGAGTTGTGACGTCGCTTAGACATCCCGAGTGGGTGCTCATACAAGTCTCGTACTCGACCATCCTAGAGTTAGCCAGACAGGCATTCCCTCAGGGAGATGACATACACTCATATTGGCGCTGAAGCTCTCCAGTCTGAAGTTCGGCGATGTGCTGTTGGCCTGGATAGCGTTGGACGTCGGCGCATTCACCAACATAGTTCTATTGTCGTATTTGGGGAACAGGGTAATGCGAACGGCCGTGCGGTATGGAACGCCCGCTAACAGTTGGCGCGCAAAGCGTACAGGAGCGCGGAGGATGTCTTCCTCGCCACTTCGTATCGGAGCGAACAGAAGGAGGAGTCCAAATTATTGCTTGCCGAGTCTTTCAAAGGGCTTCAACAGCTACAGTAGATAAATGGGCACGTTGATGTTGTGTGTGATTGTCGTGGCAAGAGCCAAGCCGCGGTGAATTAGAAAATCCCCGATGACAGCAACGCACGTGCCTCCTCCACGCTCTTTGCCAAACCACCGCGTTCATGTCCAGATGTCTTGTAAGTAGGACCTTCTCTGCTTCCATGACGCCATCACGACATCTTTCTTTTTTGGTGGCTCGTCACCGTTTGGTCACCGTTCTATTGGTTGTACCGCATTTTTTCAGCGCCTCCGCTGGCTTGTTTTCCGCAACCGGCTTCGCGTTCCATTCGAGCCATTTTTTCGAAAGGCTGTCTTAAAATCTTGGACCTCACCCCCATTCAACGCTATCTCTGTTTCCAGATGATTCATCGTGGCTTCGCTGGCCACTGCCACCACGCCAAATTGATTCTTTTATCCGTGTCTCTCTCCGCTTGTTTCGAATCCCTCTCCCAGATCGGATCCAGCCTCCTGGGTCAGCGTTAATACACAACAAGAACTGCTACCCTCCTGGAATATCTGCTCCATTCCACGTCGTCAGCCACCCAGTTTTTGGTCTGCTTGCGTTTCAATTGGTTACGTGCGAGCCGTCTGTGTTCGCCATGGTTTTCCCCGACCAGCTATCTAATCCGAGAATGTGGTGCCATATTCTCGGATGAGATAGATATAGACATACCCTACCGGCTCTCTTATACATCCACCCGGATCCAAGCAGTACACTTCGACTCCCTGCGTCCGAGTTTTTCGATTTATTTTGTAGGCTCTCGGGCCTGGTATCCGGCTCAATACACTAATTTATTATTTATTCACACTAACATGTAGGCTCTCCTGGCCATTGTCGCTGCAAGTTCGTTTTGACCCAACCCCGCGTTTACTTTACGCAGGAATAAACTGCTGAATTAATCGGGTGTGGTGTAGGAACACCGCCAGCCTCTTTGATCCGTTCATCTAACATCAAGTAAATGGCAGTCCGAGGTGCGACTCTCCGCGTTCGAATGGTCTTTCAGATTTTTTCTTTCTTTTCGTTGCGGCTCTTCCCCGGCTCCGTTTGCACTCCTGCCATTTGCGCGGTGCATCAGCGAATGCGCATAGAAGTCCTGTGTTTTACGCTGAACTGATTATTCCGCATCTGAGTGAGTCTTGAATTTCTTTTTCATCCTCTCGCAGTGCCTCGATCTAGCCTCATTGTACTTACTCAGAACTCGAAACCCTTGACATAATCAGACGCGGTGAACAGAATACCGCTAGACTCGAGTCTAAGATCCTCCGAGGAGTTTGTGGGCTTTTTACTCGACCACTTCACGCCGAAATAAAGAGCCAAGTTCATCGGATGTTGTGTGCACAACACAGCCTGGCTCTTTGCGCGCAGGAAACCGAAAATTGGCAGGCAGCCCGGGGTCAGATTCCCCGCGGCCGAATAAAGATTGTACCGGCGTTCTTTTCTTTTCTTTTCCTCGTAACCGTCGACTTTTTTTTCCCCCACTCTGCAATGATTAATCTACTGAATAAAACAATTCCTGCATCGTCTGGAACACTGCCGGAGCGAAGCGGATGTCTGGCTTTTGTGACATACAGTCAGCTGTGAACTCGACGGGTTCGAACTAAGAATTGAGCCTTTGGTAATATTCGATCAAAAGCAGTAGGTAAAAATGGGGTACAAGTAGCACTTAGGCTCCAACGTTAACAGTTCCAATGGGCAGTGTGTGCAAAAGGGAATCCAGAAGATAAACTGTGGTATCCGTCAACATCTCCGCATCATCGCGGTCCAGCATCAGCAGGCGGAATTGGTCAGCTGCACCAGACATTGCAGCGACGCGGGCGCACGCAGCACGCATCGCCATCAGCTCCGGATCTGGGAGTTCCAGTGGGATATTATTGCGGGCACAGTCCATAACCGCTTGAGGATCGATAGAGAACTTCACTTTTCTGGGTATCGTCAACGCCGAGTCAAAGAAAACGCCCGGATCGCGAGCAACGACATTGTAAGTGTGTTCCTGCAGCACGAGGATGAGAATTGGTTGCAGTGGAATATAAAACGACTACTTCTCCGGGGACAGCCTCAAGCCAAAAGAGGAACTCGTCGAAGGCCTTGTGTAATGGAAGACACAAGGTCATGACATTCCATAAGTTATTGACACGTTTGCCAAGTAACTTGTTTACCGAGCTTTCCAGACCAAACATTTTGAGAATGGCCATAGCGCTTGCCGCGTAGTCGGGGTGCTGAGTACGATATCAGTAGGTGGGAGCGCGATAGGGAGCAGACTGACAGATTGAGCGCTGGCCGAGAATAAGTGGGAGACCTGGCTGTACATGTTGGTCACACCCTCTTGCTTCGCTTTCGCACGGACTTCGGGAAAGTTGGAAACGGTAACCGTATCGTACAAACCCGTGATAACGCATTTATACCCATCCCGCAGGAGCGCCTACAATATATCTGGATAAACGAAGTCAGTAGCTAATGAGGCACTCACGTCGCCCTTGGCCTGGGAATGTGTCCTTCCCTCGCTAGGTTTAACATTGGCCATGTCCTTCAGGATGTCAGCTCTGTGCTTTTCGTAGGACGGACGGGAGGCGTGAGCAGATGGGGTTGGGGTGCGATCGGTGCGCGTGTAGACTGGGAGGATGAGATTTGTATTCCTAAGAACAGACGCGAATTAGATGGTTTCGAAGGTCTAATCCCAGGGTGAAGACTTTATCGTGGCACTCCTGGAGTCGCTCGGCCGGCCCCACTGACTCTGACGTACGATTGCAGGAATTTATCTCCAAAAGCAAGCGGCTGTAGGCAGTGCTTCGCTGGCTCTCCCAAAAGTCTTTCAGGAACCAGCCGAGTAGGCGAACAGCGACGAGTTTGTCCTGGTACTTTGCCGTTGGTTTAGGGAGTGCCAGAGCCGCTTGTTCGGCGGAAAGCAGAAGATCCCACGCACTAACACCTCTGTGGTCGAGCCCAATTTCTGTGCGCGACGGAAGGGGCCAGCTTTCGCCCAGAGGAGGATAGGTCATGATGGTGGTGAAGAGAGTTTGCAGCGAAAGAGTCGGGTGACGCGGAGGACACGTGACGGAGTGGCAACTTCAGATGCCGAAGCAGCCGAGTCTCCAGAGTCCACGTCTCCGTGAAACATTCGCTTACCCTCCAAAGAAGATGGAGGATTGCGGGCAGCTCCGATGGGCCACATCCCTAGCCCTTGTCCGCGGCAATGGCAATTGCCCTGGCTCGCACTCCACCCTGTCATCCTAATCCCCTGGCGGTAACCCTAACACATCGAACGAGAAGAAATGGTGGCCCCTCGACAGCACCGGCGGGACGAAAGGGTGGAGCAGCGAAGCGGGGTGGGGGTGTATGCGGAGGATGAGCCAGCGCTTGTTCGCGAATGCTGTGGTGGTGAGTGATTTGCTTTTTTTTTGACTGTTTTTCTCTTCCTGTCCCGTGCCGCCCTTATTGAGGGATTTTCGTGGACGTCGTTTTTCTCAGGCGTGGGCGTGAAGGTGGGGAGGTGCGGGGGTACGGGAGTTTTGGATTCGCGAATGCGCTTGGGCGCGGCTTCGCTTTTGCGGTGCGACGCCGAGTGCGAGATGGCGAGTTTTCACGTAATCCTTCCCGACAGACTCGTCATATGGGTGGTTCCCGGAGTCATCTGTGTCGCATAGAATGGCGTCGCACTCCACGTCGTTTTTCTTCCTCCGCGAGCCCTACCGCGCCGCACAGCCACCACTTCCGTTTTCGGTAACCCTCGTCGAGTCTTTTTCTCGAGAGTAACAGCATCTAGGGCTTAGCGCTTTCGGGAGGTACATGGTGGGATATGTGGGCGCTGGCACCCGGCGTGGCAGGGCGGGGCGATGTGGTTTTCCTTTTGGGGATTTTGGCAGTAGTGCCGACTGAAAGTGGTGTTTCTCCAAAGTCTATGGTGCGAGAGATTGACGCCTAGCGGAGTCATCCATCGCCGCTTCCTCTATCGCCTCCGCGTTTTTCGTTCTTCCTTTCGTTTTCTTCCTTGGTCGAATGCTCGAGTCGAATCCATCCCGACGTTTCCCTTCTCCACAGAACCTCCCCTTCACCACACCTCACCGACGTCCTTCCCTGCCCGCGTGGGGCCAGCACACGCGCCGCACGCAAGGCTGTTGTCGTCATTTTTGGATTGTGAGTGGCCTTCCCTCCCTTCGAGACGAAATACTGATTACTTTCTCTTCGCCCAGCACACGCAGTGCCCTTGGGCGTACATCGCATTCTGCTCGCGGGAAATGCGACGAGAAGGACGTCGGGATTTGGTTTGGGTCGAGCGCGGCGGCCGGGGCTGTAAGATGTCTTCCCTGGTTCATTTCACTTGCTTTCTATTCTGTTTTGTCCTCCTTCATCGCTACCTGTCATTGATTTTCATTCCACGTCCCCTCTTGTCGTGCTTTTCTCGGCGTACCGTCCATCGCCGTCGATATACGTTCTCGTTTGCTCTCTTTGTTATCGTGTGTCCTGGACTCCTTGCGGACGGACCTCCCTTACCCTTTTGATTTGTACCTACCTACGCATTCTACCGTCGACGTCATTTCATTCTTTTTATCGTCACCCTTCTTCCTCACCGTCAAAATGTTGCCACTCTAACCCTAACTCTCCTGAAAACATGTTGTCGTCCTTCCCTCCATTTTCGTACCTCGTTCTCACTTTCCCCATTCTTTTCACCGTTCTCCTACATCCCTTACTGACATCCCCATCTCAGAATGCTTGTCGACGCTTTCCCTGCGCGCGGCACAGGCGCCTCCGTCGCCACCGACGGCACGCTGTACCAAATCGAAATCTTGACTTCTTCACATTCGCTCTTCTTTGCACCCTCCTACTCCTCGGCTGCATCCGTCTCGTCCCCTGGCCACGGCTCCTCGTCACACGGCTCGAAGGAGAACGATGCGAGGCGGTGGGGCGACCACCCGGTGCTCCTGCTACTTGGAATCCGGTTGGGGCTGGACGGCGTGAATGCTATGTAATACGAGACGATCAAGGTACGCGGCGTTTCCTTGTTCTTCAGATTCGCCCGAACGCTCACACCCTCTACAGTGCCTCTACACGTTCCCCCGATCTGTCGGCGTCGCGGGCGGACGGCCGTCCTCATCATATTACTTTGTCGGCGCGTAGGGCGATAGGCTCTTTGACCTGGATCCCCACCATTCGAGCCCTACAGTCCTGCTGAGTCCCTTCGTGGGCGAGCAAGTGTTGACGTCAGTACCGCGGTCGCCGATGACGACGAGATGGGCTGGAGAGCATCCTGGATCCGGATCCGGAGATCGGCGGTGACAACGGAGACGTATCGAGGGCGTCGTCGTCGAGCGCCTAACACGCCGTCTCGAGCTCATCGTACGTCGCGGCGTCGGCATTCTCCCCCACATACGCGCACTACAACTCCAACTCGACCACGCACTCGGCGTCGACGAGCAGCAGTGGCGGGGCAGGCAGCGAGGGGGTGGTCACCGAGGATCCTGTCGCGCCGATTACGCCCCTCCCTGGCGCGTAATTCGCCCTGAGTGGTGGGCTGCCGCCGCCAGCGAAGAACAAGGAGAAGAGCAGAGTCGGGGGCTTTCCCGCCGAGCTCGAGGGCGATGACTTCGTAGACGCGGGCGGGAAGGTGGAGATCGAGGACGACTGGGTCGATCCCGTCGCGCCGGCGCCTGCGCCTGCACCGAAGAAGGGGTCCAAGGGGAAGGGGAGGAGGAGGAGCAAGAAGGCGGTGCGGGTGCTGAGCGTGTACCATCCGTTCCCTGTGTCGACGAAGGATGGCGGCGCGGGGGCGGGTGTGCAGTTTGGTCGCGGGAGCGCGAGAGGGAAAAGGAGCGGAATGTGAGGGTGTCGCCGCGGATGGCTTGGGAAGGTGCGGGCAGGCAGCGGATGTACAATGCGCCGGCGCACGATGGGGGACGGACGCACACTGGGGGCGTACGGGGTGCTTACGGAGGGCTCGTGAGCGCACCTTCCCGACCTTGGCTTTTTTGTTATTCGATTCGATTCTCTTTCTCTCCTTTCTCCTACCTTTCCTATCTCTGGTTCTCGTCACTTACCTACAGTACATTACTCGATCTCCGCCACCTTTGCATGTCATCCCTTCTGTGAATTGCCTCATGTATTAGTGGAAAAGCTCGCTCGGAAGCCTAACTGGGACACCGCCCTTGCTCTTCGATTCAGCCGGGACAAGTACAAAGGCCAGTACCTGGCGCGCGAATTTCGTGTTTACCTCCAGAAAACTGCCGCTCCGGGAAAAGTTTCCAGCGCCGAGAACGTATTTGCCGTCTCGAACTCTTTATATTTACTATTACGCCCAATGGGTGTGGATTTCGCATTTTTCTCTTTCATTTCTTCCTCTTTTCCCCCGGAGTTTTTCGGGATAGTTACATGTACATGTTGGCTATTGACATATGACATAACTAAGGGATACGAAGAGGGAAAGCTAATGAGAAAGGGCTGCCGGTCCATCAAGTCAAGGGCTATTTTAGGAATTGCCCTCATTCTGAGTCGCAATCGCATCCCCAGTCCTCGAGAAAATTCAAGCACACTTTCAGATCTAATTGAATACTTTCTGCGTCTTCACATTCTTTTTCCGGAGCAAAGTTGTTGTGTACTGAGACTCAGTGTGACAGTACGTGACAAACTCACGGCTGCGATCATTTGTGACATTCCGTGACCGGACGCACTTTTTCCCAACAGCACACAGAACTCGTCCCGCAGGGAAAAATGTAAGGAGACAGAAGGTATTAAATTAGACCTGAAAACATGCTTGAATTTTCTTGAGGGCTGGAGATTTGACCGCGAGTCAGAACGAGAGCAATTCCTAAAATAACCCTTGACTTGACGGACCGGTAACCCTTTCTCATTAGCTTTCCCTCTTCGTATCCCTTAGTTATTTCATATATCCATAGCCAACATGTACATGTAACTATCCCGAAAAACTCCGGGGGAAAAGAGGAAGAAATGAAAGAGAAAAATGCGAAATCCACACCCATTGTGCAAATCCACACCCATTGGGCATAATAGTAATTGCTGTATTTCAACCTGTAGCTTGTCTCCGTAGATGAGATCAATATACCTCACGTATTTTGGGCTATACAAGCGAATTCCATTGAGTTTTTTTGCTGTTCTTTCTGATTCAGTGTCGTGCCTTGGTCGTGCCTTTGATTCAATGGCACACACCGGGGGCAAAAGACCAGGCATGTCAACGTGAAGTGCCGTAAGGGCACTCATTGAGGCACTCACCAGGGCAGTTCACACCGCATGTCAGATTGACGTGCTCGGGCCAATCCGGCCCGGATTGACATGAGTAAATCACTCCCAATTGAGGTTTAATTGAGCTGTCGAGAAGGTCATTGATAAGGATTGGTCAGTGTTCAGCGCCTTCGTCTTATCCCTAGCCCTGCCTGGTCTTCACGCATGGTAGTGTGTATCTGCTCAGTTTGTATCAAGAAAGACCCGGCTGGATGTAATGTCAGTACCTCTACAAGGTCGGCTCATGAAAAGGATGATCTTCGTCGTGCGCAAGCTCGTGAACATGCAGCTGAAAATGAGGATGACGAGCCAGCCATGGCTACACATTCTCAGGCTGCTTCAAGTTCAGCCTCATTCCTATATATTTGCCTAGCCGTTCAGACCCTCAAAACGATGGCTGTGTCATGTGCTCAGCCACTGGTAGCTGTGTTCATGCCATAGCCACCGTTTTGAGGGCCAGAACAGCTGCACAAATATATAGGCTCCCCTCCCTCTCCTTTCTGGCCGTACATACCGGTCCCCACATCCATACAGTGGTTTACATCCTGGGTGTTTTCCCATCTCTCGTCGGTGCCCTCCCAGATGTCGTTCCAAAGTTTAAAGCTCTCACCTTGACCACCTGGAAGCACAACTACGACTACGAGCATCTTCTAACCTTTTTGGAACGGCGGAGGATGCAGCATCTGCACCCAGTCCCTTTGGAATCGTTTCATCTCGAACTGTGCGAGAATGAATTCGATCAAGCGACGCCGCGTCCCACGCCTAGCATTTTTCTGGCTTTTGAGAAGCTTATGGCGGAGAGGCTTGACATCCAGGTCAGCACTCGACACAGCCGTTGGCCCGGGGAACGCATGTACATGGGTAAGGAGGGTCTTTCATTTGAATCCCCGCAAAGACTGATTCACCTAGATTCTTGTGGATATTATCCGGAACGGACCGAATATCTAGCGCCACAGGTTTAGTGAATCGGCGCCCCAAGTCGAGTAAATATCTCGTAGTGAAATCTTGGTACCGTCCTCTAGTCCACCACCATCGTGAGCTGACCCATCTTGTAGGAGACGACCGATTTCGCGAAATTCACCGATATGCATATGGATTCCTGCAATTTCATTTCGATTCATGATATCCTGTACATCCGCCATTTGAATGGAGAATACTGATCCGAACTACGCTAAATTATTGGTGTGATGCAGAGCAGAGCTCCTTCCTTGCCCTTGGACCTACCTGGCACAAAGCATGGTCACATAGCGGCTGCCAACACTCTCGGCTCCCGGCAGAGCAAACGACGATATATCTACCGGCCCACCTCAGTGGAAATCGTCGATGGGTCGTGGAACAAGCAAATAGAGCCTTTTGCACGGGAAGTTTGCTGGTGGAGAATATTGAAGAAGGTAGCTTCCTCGATCGGATAGGCGTCGAGGGTGACATAAGGTAAATCAGGAGGAATTCCAACCCGGCTGTTTGTCCCAAGCCACGGGCACGAGTGATGGTCGATAGGGCAAGTACTTCGAATTAGTGTCTTCATCTACTTTCTCGCTGCCTTTTATCCTGAGCGTGATCTTAGCCAAGGACGAACACTGCGGCGTCCACGAGTCGCGCGAGTTTTCGATATCGTCGCAAGCCAACGAGCTCAAGTTACCGGATCGCGTTGTGCACCCTAATGAGTGTGATTCCCGATCCATCAGATTGAATCCTCTCGAGATCTTGTTGTCTTTGCTCCCGTGTTCGGGGTACACATGCATCACATGCACCGCCATCGTAGGGAGCATTCTTCGGACGTCTCCGTAGAACTCAGCCGTGGAGTCAAGCATTGTGACCACGAGGTGCACGACCCAGAACTCTTCGTGCGGATCTCTGGCGCCCGAGATTTGCACTACCTTTCTTTCCTTTGTCTGTTCCCTAATAGTTCTTATTTTTCTTTAATTCTTTCCCGTGCCAGTGATGAGCTTGCCGCCCGCTTTCTTTCTGAGTCGAATTTCCATCTCAGGCTAAGCATCGAATAAAATTCCACCAGCGGGCCTTCTCCTTCGACGGTAACTCTGCCACCTCATTCGGGTCTGACATGGGAACTATCCAGGGAAACATCAGTGTCGGCCGCATGCTCATGTGGCAGCTGGAACGCGCAGCCGTTCGGAGATCTGTTTAACGAACAAGTGGGAGGAGTCGCCAATGCACTGACGTTTATTTCAACAAAAGTGAATTATTCCATCAACATTCGGCGGTGCCTGATGTGCTAATTATGTCTGAGACTGACTGTCCGGGATGTTGGGTACCTCGACGCCAATGCAAACGTTCTTGGAGGATAACATGGCCGAATCAGTACGATTTTCGCTGTGGGCTCATCGGGGCTTACTGCTTTGTTTTTCGGAGGCAAGCGCCTCGATGGCAAGACGACGAGCGTCAGACGAGCACATAATCACTGGCGGGGGTGCATTATCATCTGGCACGTCGTCCTCGTCCTCCTCAAGAGCCGCATGACCATATGGATCAAGTGGTACAACGAATATATTCTGTTTTTCTGCATTGTGACCTGGATGGTAAATTAGCAATAGTAGGGAATCTTATCAGCGGTAACGGCGAGCGGATGGTGACAGGCATATAAGGCGGACCCCGAGTCTATGGGGCTCTATGAGCACTATAGCTCTATGGCTCTACGTCTCTATGAGCGGGCCAAGATAAAAGAGATCAAAGAGGTCGTGTGGAAGCAAGATTGTAGTATTTAAATTGAAACCCATCTTCGCCCAGCGCGGCGGGAAGTTAGGCTAGACGTTGATAAATAAATTTGTCAATTGCAAGTGGAATCATAACTACCAGGTGGCAGTCTAGCTACTTGGGGGGAATTAGGCGTCAACCGGGTTGAAAGATGTAGACCAGGATTCGATGCGACATCTGGACAGGGGACAATCTGGAGTGACTATGAATTAGCAGCCTCCGATTTCCACACTGCCCCGCTCCATCTCCAAGTGCTCGACGGCAACCCCAACTCTACCTCCCGGAGGCGGGGATACTGCCTGCACAACAAGGCCAACACCTGTTGTTGTTGCGGCAGTTCTAATGCCACGTACAGCTTGTACTCCTCCACGCGAAAGACCTCGATATTGGGTGGCAGACAGACCGACCCATAGGCGACCCACCCTAAAATCTCCTACGCCAAATAAATAAATAGCGTGAGTGGCGGGCATGTACCCGAAGAAGCATCTATAAAAAAATACTGACCTCAAAACCATCTTCCCGCAGAACGAGACGGACGGGCGCACTGGGTCGACGTCCCCCCTTGACAAGAGTGAAGGAGGGCGCCTCTGCCTCGTCGTCGGAGACGTCCTCCGCGGAGAGCTCATTGAACGCCGTGGCGTCGCAAAGAATGGGCAGCCGCGTGTCAGGCTCGCGGGGCGACCTTCTACAGTCGATTTCGATGACCACGCGAGAGGAGCCCGTGGTTGCCATGAAAAACTCCCTGAGATCGGGGAACAGAGACAGGATGTTCTGCAGGAATCCGATGGTGGGTGATGAGGTGCGGGGAAGAGCGAGCGCGTGAATGGGCGCAGTGCTACGCAGGAGATCCTCGCACGCGAGCATCATCTCTTGTGGGTCCATGTGATTGTTGCCGGCCGTAATTGTAGCGCGACCAATTGGGCGATTGGGGGCCAACGCATGGATTAGCTCAGCTGGTCCGCAGAGGGTGTGCAGCAGTTTCAGAGCGCTGGGGTGGATGGATGGAAGTGGCGAGTCTGGATCGAGAGAATCGATCGTCAGGGATTCCACTCGGGGACAGTGTTCGAGAAATCGAACAAACGTCTCGACGTCATCCAAAACCCCAATGGATAAGTCAAGGAGGTTGGGAAATGCTTTTCCCGAAAAGAAATCGAGCAAGAAGGAAGTGTTGGGAAGCTGGAGGCTGCGCAACGCGTTCCGAATCCGGTGAGCACCAACTCCAACCGTGCAATTACGCAGATGGAGATCCTTCAACGCAGGCAGAGACATAAGGGTCTCGCAGAAGGCACCATCAATCTTGAATCCCTCGATACGCAGACAAGATAGGTTCCGATAAAGTCTGAGTGTGTTGCAAAACGTCCTGAGAATTCGCTGATGCATCACATCTAACAGCTCGATATTCTTGATACTACGATATGGCCCGATTGAGGGGTCATGCGGGCCCATAAAAGTGGCGGCCCAGGATCGAACGAACGTCGCGAGGCGACCTTCAACTGCAGCCAATCTGTCCAGCCGAACCGCCGTCCGGTGCAGGTGGTGAACCCGGTCTACCAGTTGTCCCGGTCAATACCGCGTCCCAATGCTACGAGATCGAAGGTTTGGTGCTCGAGCAAAAGGGGCAAAGAGAAAGTTCGAAACAGGTGGCACACCAATGAGATTCGGCGTAGTTGGCGCACAGAACAGAGGGCCCAGCACGCTATCCAAATCTCCGCAGGCACTAGATGAAGGTAGGCGATGGGGTGGTGCATGTTCGTCGGGGTTCACGACTGACCTGGTGGGTAGGATTATATTACGCGGCCCGGCCCGCATAAATAGCGCCCGCCGTCAAGGGTATGGCAACGCCCTCTGGACAGCTTCGGTTCCGCGTGCGGGCCGTTCGGCAGGCATGATTGGCGGTACGACTTGACCCTTTAGGGTGCTAGGACCCCAGAGACACATTATGCAAGGCATAGGCTATTAACTCAGGTGGCATCCACTGCTGCGACGTCGGCGCACGCCGTGGGAGCGTGAAAGACAGCGGCGGAATCGAAAGGTCCAGGAAGACACGGCGCAGCCGCACCTCACCTTAAGAGTAGTGATGCCCGGGGCTCGGCCTGAAGCCCGCAAGCCCGCCAAGCCGGGCCCGCTCAGGCCGGGCCAACCAAGCCCGACGGCGGGCTTGAGCTGGCCTAGGGCTTGGACTTGAGAAATCTCAGGCCAGGCCAAGCCCGCAAGCCCGGGCCTGGGTACCGTCGGTAAAGAGGTCGGGAAACTCTAATTTGTGGTTAAATTTGTGTTTCTCAGTCATCGTCAGGCGAGTGATCATATAACACGATATTTATTCAGAAATGCCTCGGCCGATCGGGTTGCAGAGAGGTACTGCTCTGCATTGAGGTCGAAGGTGGTATCTTCCCGGTTCATGTTGGTAGGAACACCGCAAACCGTCATAAAGCTTGGATAGCCAAGGTCAAAGTTCTCGGGCGACCCGAGGGGTATGAGCTATATTGAATTGTTAGAGCGAATTTGCGAGACTTGATAAACTTCGATACATACCGAGACAATATCACCCACAACGTGATAGTCGACAGGGGTGATGGTTTGCGAAAAAACCTCAATGGTGGGAGTTGTTCGGGCAACCTAAGGTGTCGAGAGTGGGAAAATGAAACAATAGAACCGCGACAACTTACCCTAATGTCAACATTGTAACAGCCGAATCCGGAAACTGTAGGTTCTTGTCGTTGAAATACCGGAAGGACCCAATGAGAGCTGGCTCCGAGGATGGCAGGAATGCCTATCCGTCGAAGACAGTCGTCTTCAATTTAGGGACAACACGGGGGTTCTCGAGAACAGCAATACCATGCAATATAGCAGAAGACATGACTGAGAGAAGTAGTTGGATAGAGATTTGTGCGTTCGATGGGAGACACAGAAACTATTGTGCCCTTATAAAACCCCGGAAAGAGAAATGGGTTCTGTTGGACCCTGCTAAATTTCCATGATTTTTTAAGTATACTCTGCACTGAGCCAATAGCAAACTAGACTCGTTACCAGTCTGCCCTACAACGGCAAATCTTAGTGCAAGCACTATGCCGTAGGCAGACTGGTACAACTCGGACCGATCAAAAGTGCTGTGCCCGGAGTTTGAAATTTTTCATTTCTTGTGCCCTGGCTTCAAATCTCAATATTTTTCTTTGATCAAAGCGAGAGGTCCCTGTGAAGTTCCCTCAGCTTAAATTCTGCCTCCTCTGAATTTTGATTCCTCTGCTTGGGTGAGTCAAACATGCAGGACTATTTTAATAGAGAAAGTCACTTTTTGGACCGAGATCACCGAAGATAACTTTGACGGCATGATCGGCACCACTCAAGGATTTCAAACTCTGGGCGCAGCCCTTTGACATGTCCCGAGTTGTACCAGTCTGCCTATGGCATAGTGCTCGCACTCAGATTTGCCGTAGTACAGACTGGTCATGAGTCTAATAACAAACATTGAATTGAGCAATGATCTTTAGTAGTCCGATGATAAGTGAGCTCCAAACCTAGGATGGAAACTAACAGAAACAGCCAAAACAAAATACCACAACCAAAGAATCGGATGGAACAGACGAATCTAATCCCAAACAGCCAATAGTATGCAGCAAGTGCGGTGTAACGTTCGTTCCAGAGGTACCAGACAAGTGTCAGTCCTGATTCAGAGCCTTGTAAAGGTTGATCGGGAGAAAGTTTACTTCAAGAAGTTGTTATTGGTTGTAACAAGTGTTTGTTCTGTACGAAACTTAGAGATCCAAAGGATATCTGTTTCGGACACCAAGACCTAAGTCGGAAACAACCGACTAGAATGATGGAAACGTAGGATCCCAAAGGATTCTGTAGTTTCCAACGCAACAACACAAAGAGAATTTATTGGAATGCAGGGGACCGTGAGGTTCACCAATATTCCAAAGCGAAACTAAAAGCTCCGCAAAGTATAACAAAGATGGTGGTGATTCCAGACAAACGAGACAACAAACAGATGATTCCAACCTATTCCCAACGATTCAAGGTCCAAGACCAGCGATTCAATATGATTCAAGACCCAAGGCCAGCGATTCTATAGCGATTCCAACGATTCAAGACCCAAGGACAGCGATTCAATACGATTCAAGAGCCATGCTCAGACATTTCAATCCAACCCAACACTTGTGATATTCAAACTCCTACAAACTTAAGCTTGTAGGTGGTTCGAAGATCGACTAGAATCCTCCCAGGTGCAAGCACAAGGCTTACTAGTGGGGGGAGGATTCCGTCCCGATCCCAGAAACACCTCTAACTACTTATACAATCCTAGATATGACTATGACAATGAAAGAATTAAGTAATGGTCCGTTTAGCCACCCCAAAGTCTGTGTATCCGTCTTGGCAACTAAAATATGTTGATTCCTATTGGCTGGGGGCACTGAGCATGCCATTCCGGGTATATTCCGACCATTCCTTGGTAAGATTTTGCACATGGCGACTTGATGGCAGCTTAGACATCAACCACCATGTAGCCCTTTTGCAAAGTAACTTGCATTCTGAAAGTATCCCTCAAAGATCTTCATGGAAACTGAAGTCTCCAGCCATGTAGGCTTCGAATGAGACCCCACTTTGAGTTATGGCTTAGGATAGGTCCTTGAGAACGCTCCTACCACCCAATGGGGAAGGTCTGGGAACTCCGCGATCAACGATCATGGGTTCCCATCGCTTACCACTCCACTCTGATGTCCATTGCCGAGTAACCGACGCTCAGATACAATCGAAACACCGCCTCTGGCGTTCTCATGTCACTTGGATCGACGCGAACATGTCGATACTCCCAAATAGATAATCACATAGTTGCTCGTTACTTTGGTTCTCGAGGTTTCGGTGATCGAAACTACCGAAACTATCAATACCAACGAAATACCCTCTGGTTTGGTTGGGCTACACATTCTCCTACACGTTTCGGAGAGAGACCATGTCAGAAACACCCCTGGCTTCCACCAGGGTGTTGTCCCGTTACTCTTGTGATGCTGGCCACAGGCCAGCTACTTCAGGTTCTTAGTACTGCCTCTAGTCTCTCTCTTTATAAAATTACAGATGTCCGTCTGAAGCCCTTCAAGCTCCTTTTATGGACGTTTCAGCCCGAGACTGTGGGTGCTCGCACGGTACCGGAACTACACAGTACCAAAACTCCCACCGCAAGTGCTTATTCTTTGCTGCCCTGGACGTTTGAGCCCGAAACTGTGGGTGCTCGCACGCCACCGGAACTTCACGGAAGTAAAATTCTGGATGCTCTCATGGCGAGCGTTAAGGTTTTCTTGCTGCCTTTGGCGTCACTCAATAGGCGCTGAACTTTGCTGCCTTTCGTCCGTTATGCAGCCATCTCTCAGTTTAACTCACGGCTAGCGCTAATGTTACTCACAGGGCAGGCGCCAATTACCCTTGCGCACCAATGACTTAATTGATGGGTTTTCGAACTCACAACAGCTCTGCTGCTTGCTTGATCCATTGCAGCGGATCCAGATACTCTCATTCAGCATGCCGCATGCCACACGATTGCCATCCATTACCTCTCCAAGTCTCGCGGATTCTCCGACAGTCACAGAATACATCATAATTCGATATTGGCTTCAATATGTGTAGATATCTGCTCGACTCAAGGGATCTTTCTCCAAATATGAAATTAACTCAATTACTTCTAAGCTTGAGGTCTCCGCACAAATACTACATCATACTTCGACATTAGCTTCGATATAGGTGTCAATCGAACTCTTCTCACCTCGAGGGATCTTTTACTAGATATCAATTTAACCCGGTGCAAATCACAGCCTCACCTCACCACTTTCAGGTAGTTGTACCTGCCTAGGGGCGAAAGTGGCTTGAAAATCAACACCAATCCAGAAGAAGATCCTGGGTGCAAAGCGGCCCAGGAACTGCTATATCACTCTCTTTATAAGATTATGCGTGTCTGTCTGTCTGTCTGAAGCGATTTCAAACTCCGCTGATGTGATCAAGCTTCTCAAACTGTGCGCTCACATGCGCTTTCGGCAAATCGTTCTCCGCAAATTCATCCTTTTGCCGCGACCAACAATAGTCCACCCTAAATTAATCACCCTCAAAGCTTGCTTGAAAGATGGCGCTGCCTGAGCTGCCAATGTCGACAAAAAATGACTGCAAATTGACACCGAGAGAAGGTGTTCGTGCGGAAACCTGTGCGCTTGCCGCAGGGACTGTGGTCTTACTGCGGAGACGGCACTTCCACTGTCAACTGATATCCCGATAGCCGTTGAATCCCTTTCCTTCCACCCCAAGTACCTGGAACTGTCTTCTGTTTGACATTCTCCACTGAACATTTTCTCTAACGGCTTCCGGATCACGGCAATCAAGAATCGGAAGCAGAGCGGCATCGCCGCTTGCGACGCGAGGCCCAAAGACTCCGGACAAGGTTGAATGTGCATGTTTAGCCAAGTGGGAGACGGCCCGCGGAGCGGGCCGTCGACTGCTTGTAGATAATATAATAGGAATGAACTACACAATGAAAACCGAAAAATATAGTGTTTTCAGGTGTGTTCATTCACTGCTTATCACCGAGATCATCCAGGCTGAGACCTTGAGGAGTAGTACCTGGGCTGCCAATGAGAGCGTTGGAAAAGAGAAATGGATTCTGTTGGACCCTGCTAAATTTCCATGATTTGTTAAGTATACTCTGCACTGAGCAAATAGCAGACATTGAATTGAGCAATGATCTTTGTTGATCCAATATCGACCAGGCTGATCTGAGGAGTAATGATACCTGGGCTGTCAATGAATGCTTTGCGAAAGAGAACTGGGTTCTGTGAGGCCCTGATAAATTTCAACAATTTTTACAATATACTGTGTCGCGCTGCTGTTCCAGACAAATGTGCAACTCGGGCAAACAAATATTTCTCATCCAAAGCTGGATGGACTTCTGATGGAGGCTCTAAGTTAGGAGGCTCTGCAGAGATATGGACATGGAAATATGCAGAATTATGTATATGCCAAGGATATGTATCGCTGCCAAATACTGACAAACTTCCTGATTTTTGCCAATTTGTGGGCATCACAGGGCTTTGGGCCATTTGGGGAGAGTTGCATTAACTCATGAGCACCTCTACAATGTATAGTAGCATCATAAAAATTGCCTAGCTGTCTTGGTGCCGCCATAATAGACGGGACTGTCATGATTTGGCACCCTTTCAACACTTTCGCTCGACGATTGATCCCGGGCGTCCCGGGTTATCAACTTGTAGCTCAAGTCTTAACCAGGGACACCCCGGGCTATCGAAACAATGAAGATCGCACAAAGGACTGGGAGCGAATACGGAATAACCAACAGGGGTTATTCATATTCCCCAGAGCGGCTATATGCGAATAACCAAGGGGTTATTCAATATGTCCTCACGTCGAAGTTGAGACGAGGATCGGAAGCTCCGATCGTCTGGTCACCACGATTGAACACCTGGAAACGCTTAGTATTTCATAAAGCAGTCACATCTTAGTTTAGAGGATACGGTATATAACCTCGGTAGAAACTACATGTACTTTAGATTCTACCTTGTCTAATATCAAGTCTACCTTGGCCTGACAACAGCGCAGCGCTTTCTCCACACGACTACAAACGACGCTCGTACATTCATTCATTCTCTCCTCCTCGAGGATTCCTCAAGTACGGTGCCTAGGGCGGTTCCTTCACTGCCTTCCGGGGTCTCACGATATTCCCCTTCGACGGCTACAGTCAAACACCCCAGTAGAACCGGGTTGTTCAGTGCTGCCCTCTCGTGGATTATCGCGATCACATATAAACTGGGTTATTTGATTATCATCCCGGCTGGGTTATTCCCTGTCCCGCCAACACCAGGTCGACCCAGGGCTTGTCTTGACAGCATCGACCGACTCACAAACAACAGCCAAGGAAGTCAAGTCAACAAAGCATGTACCTGGAAGTGCAGATACCACGTGGTTCGTTCGTCTTGCGTCGCAATTAATTTTTTAACTGTCTTGTCTTAGGAATTTGTTCGGACGTGAATATTGTGATGCTCAAGAAAACCTGAACAAAAGACCGACAACCGTCGAAGTCCGTGAAGCATTCGCCGCACTTTCGAGTGAACAGAAGAAGGTATTTTTGTGCCGTCAGTAACCTTGGATTCGTATTTGACAAAGAATATTATGTCGCAGGTGTACGAACATCAGGCGAAAATTTTGAAAATCGAAGGCAAGAAAAAGGCACTGTGACCAGTCTTTGCGATGTATTTTAAATAGAAGAAGTGCAGCTATATTTTGGTGCTTGTCGATGTACTGTACCGTGTAGAAATGGTGCCACGAAAAATGCAGGGCGCGATGGTCTGAGCGTGGGAAGATCGGAGTTTGAAATGCAAGCGCGCCGTCCTTCTCTTTCTCCCTCCATCCTCCTCGCCACCCTCCTCCTCGCCCTTCCCGTTGATCTTGTTCCTCTCACACCATATGCTCCCCTCAGGCTCTGACCATCCTCCATGCGTACCTTTTGAGGTACCCGCGGTACGTCCTTGTTCTGGGTATCCCAATCCTTTTCATCCTTCCACAGTAATCCCCGGTGTGATTTTCACCCTCAACCTCACCTAGACCCCGGCTTGTATGGCTCTAGGGATGGATTTGCGACTGGGATACAGTCGGTCTATGTTCCAAACTCGACGAATTTTGACTGTCATATTTTACAGTTCCTCTAAGCGAATGAGTGAATCCCTTGGCCTGCCACGATGCTACTGTGATACCAGGGTTGCTGGTAAGTAATCTCTTATACTTCTTTTTGACACTGCAATGACATTGGCCCCGTGGATTGACGTCGGAGTGAAGACGCGGCGGCCTCGTGTATTGACGTTTACCCGGCCCGCCGCGTATTCAGGTGTGTACTATGCCCGCTGTATGATCTGTATCTGACCAATGTTACCGCAGATGCGTTACAGGCCCCTCCGCTTTGCACAAAAGTCATATGGTAAGTAATTATATCTTTTTCTATTGGCGATCCTGTCTAAGGCCATGCGACATGCTCGTCGTTTAGCGCACCAAAATGGTGCCTGGCACCCCGGAATGGTTCATCATTGAGGCTGTCACTTTTTGCTGACCAGCGGTGTCTCATTCGGGTGGGGGACAGAAGGGTTGCCCCTCCCCCCTTTGTTTTCACAGGCGGATTTCAAGCCCAGATGTCACCTTTGCAGCGGCCGGGAAACCTTCGCAATACACGGCTCCTGCGTCGTCTCATCTGTAGGCTTCTGAAAAAACAAGAACATCTGCCGCATTGCCAGATTTCAGTCCAGTACACTGCCTGCTCCACGCTCGTTCATATTCACGCAATCTTGACAGGTGGCCTGGCCCTGTACGCACCAAAGCTCTACTAGTACCACTGCACAAATCTGCGGGCTCTTTTCGAAAACCAGCGGCACCATCGGCACCAGCATGCCTGGCTCGCCTGATAGTCTCAAATTCTTTCAGCAGGTTCACCGGCAGGACCCGATGTCATTTGCTCTGAATTATCAAAACTGAGCTTGCCTGAAGCTAGTGCCTTTGAGGCTGGCGAGCAATGAGATGCCAAAGCACAAGGACAAGTGTTGGGGGGAGGTAAGGGCTATGATTCAGAGTGGTCTTCATACGTTTTTGTTTTTTCTAATTCTGAGACTTGGGGATTAACTAGGATTTAGAGCAGATCACAGGGAACGAGCACGCCCAGATGGAATACGTTCATTTCGAGCGTTGCATCAAGGGTGATTAAGATCGAATGATGGCACTGATGGCCTTATGGTATTTGCAATGGTCGAAGTCAAATGGGCTGGTGGCACGCATGGCCACTTATATGACATGTTAAATCAAACTGTGGCACACATGGCTACGTATATGGGTCACATTTTTACTGATCCATGTTAAATCAACAAGATGGCACCTGTGGCTACTCTTATGGGTCATATTTTTATTGATCCATGTTAAATCGACAAGATGGCACCTGTGGCCACTTTTATGGGTCACGTTTTTACTGATCCATGTTAAATCGACAAGATGGCACCTGTGGCCACTTTTAAGGGTCGCATTTTTACTGATCCATGTTAAATTGATACAGTGGCACACATTGCCAGATAACCGGGTCACATTTTTACTGATCCAGCTTAAATAGGCCTGTGGCACTCATGGCCACGTAATAGGCTCACATTTTTACTGATCCAGCTTAAATAGACCCGTGGCACTCATGACCACGTAATAGGGTCACATTTTTACTGACCCACTCAAAATCAGGTTGGGTGGCACCGCTGGCGCTAATTGGGTCACATTTTGGTACTGACTGCATTTGGTGGCACTGATGGCGCTAAGATAGAGTAGTCACAAAAATTGCTGACCCTCTTGAAATACCCTATTGACCCCCTAAAAATCAAAATTTTCGCGGCACTGGTGGCTGAAGAATGGCCGCTGTGGCATGCAAAAATGCCTGCCTGAGTGGCCGCACTATAGGGAGTTGGTGGTATTATCAGCTGCGAATGGCAGCCGGTGCCAACTATGAAGAGGGGATAGAAAGGGGGCTGACCGGAAAGAAGAAAAAAGGGCAACCGACACCGGGTGCCGACAAGAGCAGTGAATTTATTGGTACTAATTCATTCAAGAACAAGAACCACAGCCTCGGAAACTTGATGATGGACAGATCGGGTGTCGCGAGCGCCACCCGTGTCTTTTGATGCACAGGATCTCACAGGATTCATCGACGGTGCCAAAAAGTCACTGTGAGTTCAAGAAGTATTGGGTGAGTAGGTTTATACCACAGGGAAGGGGGGGAGGGGACCGTGTGCAGTTAAGGGCCCCCGGTATAAAAACCTTATTAGTACAAGACCCGTCCTCCGAGACGGAGAATTGGTACATTGGAAGAGTACACACATGAGATGGGAATTCGTGATTTTCAATCCCAGAACTCGTGGATCTTTGTTAACGGTCGCCTGCTTTACTCGTCATGGCCAGAAGTAACCGGAAATGGATTTATTTTGTCGGACCCTGTACATCAAATTCAACACCCCACTACCACCAGATGCTCAAGGATACCACCTATTGGCAACATCATTTATCTGGCACAAATCGGTTTATTGGTGCTGTTCCTGAGCCACAGAACCAGAAGTGGTATCTGATGCAATCACAACATTCCATCATCCTCAGGCAAGAACCATTCAAAAAAATTCCAAAAAGGCATATCAATGCCAAATCTGTGTAGGAATGGATACCTGAGTGTCCTTTACAACCTTTAGAAGGTTTGAATTGTGAACTGTCCATCATAGTGTCCAGAATAATCATGAACCGTGTGAAAGGGCAGTTTTTGATTGTCAAGCCTCCAGTTGAGAAAGGAGGGAAGATTATGGCCCATAAATACATCAGACAACTACTCTAAAGCTCCCTGATGCAAATATCAAGTGCTTGAGGCCCAATCTTGCTTGAGGCAGAATAACACTGTAGAAAACTCAAACTGAATTTGGCTTGCCAAAGATTATGTCCCATTTTTTGGTCATCCACCCAATTCTCCAATTGTTGAGTATAGCATAATTGTGGGGGACATCCTCAAGACTTGCCTCTCAGACTAGCAGCCTTGTTTGTCAATAGGGACACAGCAGCACAGCACGATTTTGGACATTTGATGCAAAATCATGCAATGAAATAAATCCATTTATTACATCCATATCCAATACTGTCAAGACCATCATTGGAGTGGATGGTGGCAATAGAGACGTTGTGCAAAGCCGCATGCGGCTTTTTTGGGGCGCAAACTCACCGCATGCGGCTTTTTTTTTTCTTTGCTCTGGTGGTCAAAAGAGATTATTTGAGAGTCCCAGTGATGCTCCAGAGCAAAAAAAAAAAGATATTCCTGTGTGCGGCTTTTGCGCAACGTCTCTAATACAACATAAAGAACATGTACA
Source organism: Mycena leptocephala (assembly GCA_029378395.1). Taxonomy (NCBI): domain Eukaryota; kingdom Fungi; phylum Basidiomycota; class Agaricomycetes; order Agaricales; family Mycenaceae; genus Mycena; species Mycena leptocephala. Next base: position 25,103 of record JARJLF010001591.1, on the reverse strand, counting down.
TCAAGTTTGTACAAAAATATACCACAAATTGGAGTTGTTAAATCCGAGTTTCCGGTTACTTTTGGCCATAGCGAGTAGGATCGACTGACCGGATGTTTCCCACTCCGTTGCTGTTGAAACACAAGTCCTTGTACTAGTACTGCTCTGTGCTCTGAAAATTTTTGATGTCCATGTGTTTCAATACACGGGAAGACCTCTCGATGTATATACGTTTACCTTCTCCAATCACGCTGCGGAAAGTCGCCTTATCCCATTCGACAGCACGAGGCTCAAGAACGGCGTCACCTCAGAGACTTCGTCCCAGATTTGGACCATGAATTCTCGGCCGAATTATCGGGTGAAACCAGGCATAATCTTACACAATGCTTCTTCATCGAATCCGTACTTGAGGAGCGGTAGATAAGATTTCTCAAGCCTGATTCGGGTGAGGAAGTTCAGAAGGAAATCCTCTGCCCCATTGTTGAGAGTAGCGGGGGCATTGACCGCGACAGACTGTGCAAGCTGAATCGGTGGTCTTGTAGAACTGGCGATAGGTGGTAGGTGGGGGAATGCAGTGGCAGGTTGTCGACAGCAGCCGGAGAGCTTGCAGAGTGGGTGACGGTGGGTTCATTTCTAACATTCGTTCAAACAAAATAATAATTTTAACTGAGTCCGAAACGCACCTGGCTGGACCCCACCGTAACCAACTCTTGCCTGGGTTGTATTCTCGGTCTGTTCCGTCTGAAAGTGGGTTCGTTTTCCTGGACAAAGACATAAAATTGTGGACTTGATGCAAATAATTTTGGATCTTACCCTGAAAGGATCAATCAAGACGAGTTTGAAATGCGGAATCGGCCTGAGGTCGTGTTCCTCAACACCCTTGTCCAGATAGTCATTGCGGATGACTGTGTGGATTTTCGTCGAAGAACCGCCAAACTTTGAGACAAAGTCCGGCAAGGAACGGGTTTTGCTCGCTAGGTCGAGGAATGGAGCTTTTATCTCTAGATATAAATAGGTACGTCTTGAATCCCTGAGCTCATCCTACGAATGAGCCGTCTTACTGCTTCGGCAAAGGGTTTGCTTGTTTCAGGAAACACGATGTCCTGGAGGGTCGAGGAAGTACCACCGAATCCCACGACTTTAGAGAGGTCATTGGCGCGAATTCGACGTGCCGGCATGTCGATGAACAATTCGGGTGTAGCGAGCGCTGAGCGTTAAACCTTCTTCTTACAGATCGTGGATGATTCCAAGAGTGGTAATAGGCGTATGAAAGAATGGTGGGTGGGTATGTAGGTATCATTACACGGCCGGTCCGATTCACGAACACCGGTTCCAGGGATTTTCTCGGAGTACAAGCAAGCGTAGTTACACCATCGCCTCTGGACTACCAATTGTCGAGCGCTCGTATATAATGGTGCCGTAAGTAATCCCGGCAGGTGCACTGTTCACCTACCTTGGCCCTGTTCTTTGAGTCATTTATATGTCGAGTATTTTGGAACGCCCAGCTTCGTCAAAAAAGCGGAATTTGATTCGACTCGAACAAGACAACGTCCAGTCCCCTGTACTACTCAAATGGTATTTTTCTTACTTGATCGTGTGCGCCATGCATCGACTCTTAACTACTCTCACCCGCACCCGCAGCTTCCGTTTTCAAACTCGTCCCAACATTGGATGTACTGTTCTCATCCACTGAGAGCGGCTCCCCGTTCGGTTCAAGCACCTCCCCTCCGGTGGCCGGCACACCCATCCCCGGCTGTGCAGGCCCATCCCACTCGTATTGCTCCTCTGCCTGGCGCTGCCATGCGCGCTCTGCCCGCCAGCGGCGCTTAGCTTCAGCCAGTGCACGGCGCTCTTCCTCCTGCTCCACGAGCCATTCGCCGACGCCTTGTGCAGCACCTAGCGGATCTCGCTTCTTCCGCAGGAGATAGCCTTGTATTTGCGCGATGGAGTACGTGTCCGAAGGCATTGCGGCGGAGAATTCAGCGGCGTAGCGCTCGATGTCGTTGGTGGTGTAAGGGGCGAATGTAGCTTCGTTTTCGGGTTTTCCGTCTGCGCCTTCGTCCGATACGGCAAAAAATACCTTGAAGACTTCCTCAATTTGTCCGGCCGTAGCGAGGCTGTATTTTATCTGCCCAAAAATTATTTTCAGCGCAGTTTCTTGTGAGAAATAGAGGAGGGGTCGCCTTCAGATCCATTCTCCCGGCTCGTATCAGTGCCGGATCTAAATTCTCGATGTGATTCGTCTAAATAGCATGAATCAGTTTCCCATCTGCTCATCGAAAAAAGAGAAAGGAATGCAAACAGTTGCAAAGGTGATTCGACCCTCCTCACTAGAGACGGAATCCAGGACGTTGAGTAGCCCGGAAAGTGTGACCGCTGATTTCGGTGGCACCATATAATTGCGCGGGATAATATTGCCATTGCGATCTCTTTGGGGCTCTTCTTCCTCGTCTTCGTCTGGTTCCTCCCGCGAGGGAAATGCACAGTCAATGTCTCTGGTAACGCAATACATCAGGGGGTAGGGGACATTGAACACTGAGACGCACTCAATGAGGAGTATGCACCGCGACGGCGTGTCGCTGATGAGTCGCCCCAGGCTAAAGTCGTCTATGCCTGGACTTGCTAACGATACGAAATAGATTTCGAGGCCTAATTCTCCAGCCTGAAGAATTATTTCGGTCGATATCAACGGAGGAAAGAAAATGGCGAACAATAGCATGTACGGTGGAGCTCTTGCCAGTCCCTGGCGCTCCATCTTTGCGGTATCAGCAGCATTGGAGATGAAGTGGAAGACGAAGACGCACGAAGTAGATAACCTGCATAAATGCATATTGGAAAAGCAAGATAAAGTAATCCAATATATAGACCCACCACGCCGATGAGGAATCCCTGCCATTCTGTACCACTTCTCGCTGGCGAGAAATTCCTGTGCATCAGCCAGAATCATTTCTTTGATGTCTGCAGGCAGAACTAAAGTCGAAAATGCTCTGCGCGACTTGGTCACAGCCTTTGCCCAACTGCCGAACTGAATATCCGCGTCAGCATCCAGGAACATCGCGCGCGGAATACCTAGATTACCTTGTCGGTGAGGTGAACGGTCACCCGTGAGGTTCCATGCTCCAGATATTTTTGCTTCGCAGAATTAATGAGATCAGCGAGAACCTCGCGGTCGGATGAGTGCAATCTAATGAACTACAGCCTTGACACAGGAGGCATCTGCCACCGCTTATGGATCCATAAGCGGCAAGCGCTTATGTGCGGCTTATGGGCCGCTTATGTGTGGCTTATGGTACTTTGCTTTGTAATCTAAATTGATCTGGCCTGTGTTCGAATCTGGTGGCGTGCATTCTTTTTCAAAATCAGGTATTTGCCTGGAGCAGTCTAGAGAAGGTCAAAATACAGTGTGCCTCAAATGTAATAGCTCATTGAACATTCTCGAAAGTGAAAGCCCTTTCAAGAATTTGACAGTCAGGGTATGTACATGGTGAAAATTATCTCTGGGGAAAAAATTAAACCAGGCTGAGGAAAAATGACCATTCTCAGTGACAATCCTCTCTGGGCCTATATGCTCAGGTCTGATCAGATCTGGTGCATCTCCTGATCTTTTGATTGAAGATATTAGTATTTGAGTTTTTTTGCCTTGCATTGATAAAGTACACTGAACCAATTTCAATCAAATGGCAAGAATAAATAATCCCATGGTTAAAACTGGCAGGGACCCAAGGTCCCACTGGCTGAATGCTCTCAATGTACCTGGATTTATGATTTTCACACATTATAGTCCATGCACAGGGCTGGCATATTAACCACCCTCAAAAAAGGGACAGTGCATTAAACTCGTTGGCAAGACAGTAACAACTATGTGTAAAGTCATATATGTGAATTAAAGAGTTCTGATGTACCTGCAGTTAACAAAAGGTTTTTAGGAATAAGTCACCTCTCGGGACTTGAATGAAATTGGTTCAATGTACTTTGCAAAAAAACTCAAAAATACTAGCATCTTCAATCAAAAGATCAGAATATGCACCAGATCTGATCAGACCTGAGCATATGGGCCCAGAAAGGATTGTCACTGAGAATGGTCATTTTTACTCAGCTTGGTTTAATTTTTTCCCCAGAGATAATTTTCACCATGTACATACCCTGGCTGTCAAATTCTTGACAGGGCTTTCGCTCTCAAGAATATCCAATGAGCTATTACATTTGAGGCACACTGTATTTTGACCTTTTCTAGACTGCTCCAGGCAAATACCTGATTTTGAAAAAGAATGCACCCAGCCAGATTCGAACACAGGCCAGATCAATTTAGATTACAAAGCAAAGTACCATAAGCCACACATAAGCGGCCCATAAGCCGCACATAAGCGCTTGCCGCTTATGGATCCATAAGCGGTGGCGGATGCCTCCTGTGTGAGCTTCATAATCAATATCGATTGCAAAGAGTGAACAAACGTGACTGTGATGGACCCGCCTCCAACTCTCGACGAATCCCAGCTAGGGGCGCCGGAAGCAAGTACCACTGCCGGCAGATATTCGAGAAACTTCACAAGATTGGAAATATGTTATTATAATCTCACCTTGAAGCCAGGTGCTTTTCCCGGTTCTGGACGAGGTGAAGAGAAGTCGTTGCATTGAATCGAGAGCCGGCATGTAACGGACAGAATCTTTCGGTCCTGCTCCCCATCCCAGATCACTTTGCTTGGTGGTAGCGTTGAGTTCCATTATATCCTTAAACGCGTTCGAAGATCGCTGAGACAGAATCAGCCGGGCGATTCAAGATGAGAGGGAAGAAATACACACGAGGAATTCAAGGATCCAGTCATACGATAGGTCGCCTTGGGAAAAGTGGACCGTGAGGAGAGATTCAGACTAGCGACATATTAACTATCAGCACGCACGGAAGAACGGTCGGGTTCAGCTCACTGGTTCCGATTTGACATTGAACTGTTTCCGGGGCAGAACCTGAGAGTTGACGTAGAATTCTCTCGCTGCAGATACGAATTCATCCAGAATACGCCTGTTCTGGCTCCATACACTGCAGCAGGATATTGCATCAGCCATAGGACCTGTATTATGTCGAGCGGAAGTACGGACGAGAGCACCAAGGTACCACCGCCGTATTCGCCAATGCCGAATCCACTGGAGTCGTAATGGCTCCATCCAGCCGAGCTCTTGGTCTGTGTAGAGTGTCAGTCAACCTGGGATAAACGTGAGATTTTGGAGTACTCACGATTGACATCCAATATCCCCTCCACCGGAAGAACGAAGGACTTTGTGTGGTAGCTGGCTCATACAACGGGTCTGGATGGCCATCGATCTTTCCGAGATTCGAAGTCGGGTAGGGCCGGGTTGCGGCGTTGCGCGCAACAACCTTGAAAGATTTGCTTTCGTTCCAGACACGATGATTTTCCAAGTAATTCACCACCCAGTCGTAGGCGAAGTCGCCCGTGGAGAATTCAGCTTTGACCTATAGAGCAAAAACTGAGGAAAGCGACCGAAGTCCATACATTTACTCACTACGAAGACTGCCGCAGTCCAAAGAGGTGTGAGTCACCGGGTTTCAAGATGAGCGAAGCAACGCACAGGCACGGGCGAAATCAGAGATCCACTGTCCGACTTGGCGTCCCGTTTCAACGATAGTCCCGAGGAATATAAATCGAAACAATTCAGACACTTGCGGGTGCGTCGCGAGTTTGCGGATAGTCGAGATGATCCATGAGCGTCCAGATACCAAGCTAACGCCATTGACAAGTCGCAGTAGCAAACCGACAGGATGAGGGTGCATTCTGAGCCGAATGGGTGCACACTGCAGAGATAGATGATGGGGGAAGTGGGTAGGGTCTTCAGGCGCTTGTGCGTCGTGGCAGCATCTGATAAGGATCTGACACATTGCTGTTGAGCGCCTATGCAGCGTGCGCTAGGGCAAGGCGCTTAGTTTCGCAGCTAGCTGAGTGATGGAGAGGGAACAGAATGATGACGGTCACCAATTATTCGACTGCCATGAATTTGATGCATCGCGGGAACGAGAGTACCAAGTTCACAAGACAACAGACCGCTCTATTTTCTACAACAAATGGCTGTACGCCAGTACCCAATGATGAAAAGACCAACACAACCTCGAGGAAAGTGATGAGAATAATGGCAGGCTGAGCGGAAAATTCAAGGAGACAAGTACCTTTTCGATCGCTTGCGCGATCTGAAGTTTCGGAGAGGTCTGAATCCATCGAGGCAATTGTTCGAATGCCTTTGGGAGGCAAACGGGACATTGAGCCGCTGTTTTGAGCGTCTCGTATACCGATTCATGGTGGCCGATTTCTATGCCCGGAGTCGCGGCTACAATTCCGCCCACCCGGTCCAGATAGGCGATGAACCAGGTTCGAAAAACGTGAAGAATGTTATCGGCAAGGTGCCAGACCAGCTGAGCCTGAGTGCAAATGGTGCAACTGAAGCAGACATGGCCATTACGTAGGAGCGAGCACCCATCGCAGAGCTGCGGTTACCGCCTTCGCGGCCTGGTCACAGAGCATGATAGCGAAGGAGATTGTAATAAGGGGCAGCCTGAATTTCTTCGAGCACGGGGGGGGGGGCAAACGGCGATAAGGGCCCGGAGGTGATGTTTTAGTGACTGCTTGGCTGCCGCCATCACTAAATCCTTCCATTGATACGTGTACGCGAGAGCATAGGAAGCAAGAGGATTGTCATGATTTGGCACCCTTTCAACATTTTCGCTCGGATTGATCCCGGGACGTCCCGGGTTATCAACTTACAACTCAAGTCTTAAACCGGGGACGCCCCGGGCTACCGAACGATGAAGATCGCATAAAGGACTGGGAACGAATACGGAATAATAAACAGGGGGTTATTCATATTCCCTACAACGACTATATTTGAATAACCAAAGGGTTATTGTGATATGTCCTCACGACGAAAACGACGATCGAGATGAATAACCAACCAGGGGTTATTCTATATGTCCTCACGTCGAAGTTGAGACAACGATCGGAAACCCTGATCGTCCGGTCACCACGATCGAACAGTTGGAAACGTTTAGTATTTCATCAAGTAGTCACACCTTAGATTAGAGGATACGGTATATAAGCTCGGTAGAAACTACATGTACTTTAGATTCTACCTCGTCTAATATCAAGTCTACTTTGACCTGACAACGGCGCAGCACTTTCTCTACATGATTACAAATGACGCTTGCACATTCATTCTCTCCTCCTCAAGTATCCCTCGAGTACGGTGCCTAGGGCAGTTTCTTCACCGCCTTCCAGGGAGTCGCGATACTCCCCTTCGACGGCTACAGCCAAACACCCCAGTAGAACCAGGTTGTTCAGTGCTGCCCTCTCGTTGGTTATCGTGATCACACATAAACCGGGTTATTCTATTATCATCCCGGCTGGGATATTCCCTGTCCCGCCAACGCCAGGTCGACCCAGGGCTTGTCTTGACAGAAGGTAGAATCCAGTCTACCCACCCCCGACGATAATCACCACGTACGAAAACCCTCCGGACACCACGATGCTACAGATGAATGTTTACCTGTATAAACCAACGGAGGAATGGAGCGCGGAACGGTTGGTGGTACACACCATCGTAATCCTCCTCTTCCTCGCACTCGCCGGATTACTTGGGGCCTGGTACTCCCAGTTACCCGCATACCTCGGCCCTCGACGCAGACGTCTCGAAATAGCGAGACGCGGCTTTACGGAATTTCTTCGAGGCTGCGGCCCCGATTTTGGGTGCTGGCTGGTGTGTTTGTGTAGACCGCCGCCACAACCCATGCTCCGCCAAAGACAACGCGGAAGGCGACCCGCAAGAAGACCTAATCTCCGGAGGGAACACGAGAGGGACCCCGCAGTCCCGAATACGTGGACATGCCACCCCTTATGGACATAGCGTGTGCGCACGCAGACGATCTCTTCGTGAGAGACCCGTTTTCCCAGATGACAATGTTGGTCCCGGGTTTAGCGGAGACGATTAGGGGAATTAACAACTCCCTACGCCCGGACGTACCCGTCCAAGTGGTACGCAACAATGGGGAACCCGTGGAGAAAGAAGAGCGGATCTCCTACGAGGTGGACCCCGTTACCGGGGAACCGGTGGAATAATCCGGATACAGACACCAAGAACCCGAATGGAAATACCCGCGGACTGATCCGCACTGATACTTGATTCCCATCTTTCCATTGACTTGCTTCTTTATCTTATCTCATCTCGTTTCTAAAGAAATTCACACGGTTCGAAAAAGAAGAAAAATGCGCATTTGGTATTCAAAAGACAAAATACAAGTGGCGATTTATGTGTCCGATCGAGGCACGTACAATGTATTGAAAAACAAAAACGAAATGGTCGCTAGAGTGTCCTGACACGCACAGAGGGTCCGAATGTCTCGACATCGCGCTCCCCACCCCTACTCCTTCGCTTTCCCTTTCCCCTTTCGATCTGCGGGTGGCATCTCCACATCTTGGCTCGTGAGCTCAAGAACGGATGCAAAATGCGCCAAGTATTGAGCATGCTGCTCGGGAGAAAGGGTTGATAAATGGGCAGCAAGGTCTTGGGCATCTCTCGCAATACCTGCGGCGGTGAACTCCGGGTTATTGCTGAAGAGCGGTGGCAGGATGGGCCCCATCTCCACGTCGGCGGGGAAAGCGGTAGAAGGGGTGTTGAACCCTGGGCCCGCTGAAGACCCCGACGTGAATGGAGAGGCGGACGATGGCGCCGGCCGCAGCGGAGGACCCTGACTCGAAGACGCCTGTTGGGAGGGCGGGGGCATGGGTTCCTTGTCCAGGTCGTAATCCGCCATCGAGATCCCTGAATCCTCCGCATGAGGTTGGGGGCGGCGCAGCGGCAATGCGAAACCCGAAGGGCGCGAAGGATGCGCTCCAGACCCGGACGCGCCAGGCGCTGAACGACAAGAAGGCCCTGGTGCGGCGCGGGGTCGACGACGAGACCGGTCCGTATTTTGCAGGGGTTGGAAGTCGTACAGGAATGTCCTGTACGAGTCCACCGAATCCGCTAGGAGAGGAAATCAGGACCGGTCTACAAAGGAAGAGAACAAGATCAACTTACCCAAGAGGGCCAAATCCACCAACCGAGGGTCGGGAGACAGGAGCTGGTAACGACCATCCCCCAAATGTTCCCAGAACTCGAAGCGGAAACCCCGCAGCGCCGACGACATCCTCCTGCTGAACGCCTTCTGGAATTCACTCCACGTTTCGCATCTCTCGTGTTGCTTGTTACAATTGTAACAAGTACGACGGGGCTTGTTGGAGCATTTTGCGTTCGGGTCGGTGTCGTCCGAAAAAAATCAATCCTCATCGCAATGGGGGCATCGAGGCGGAAGTTGTTGAACAACCGCACCGATTGGTCGGTGCGCCTCCTGAGCAAAAGTCGAAGGGGCGACACTGGTGTTGGGGGTGAGCCTTGGCGCTGGAGCCGCTCTTGGACGCGAGCGGTTGCCCACCGGAATTCGCTAGCGGTTGCCCACCGGAATTCGGATCGTGTTTCGCCGTTGAGGCGAAGGAGATCGAGGACAGCGACCAGTCAGGGGGAAGGACGACGAGGAGATTGCGCACGAGGTGCAGCTTGACGCTCCTTCCCTGTCTCGATTTCCTCGGACCCTCGGCAGCGTTTCCTCGAGGGGATTCCCGGCAGGGGGCTGCGAGGCGGGACGTGGATGAAGTCCTCTTCGTCCCAAGTCGGACGAGGAGGCGGGGGTGGGTGCGAAGACAGAGGGGGCAGCCGTGGAGACGGAACCCGGGAAGGCGGGGGTGTTGCGCTCACTACCAGGGTAGCCCTGGCGAAATCCCACCAGTTCAACCCCGCCTCTCGCACGAATTCGTCCAATTAAAACCCCTCGAGAACCCGCGATGTGTACCCGGGGTCTGGATCCTCGAAATCCGGTGGCGAAATGGTCGTCGTTTCGCAGGGGATGCGCGCGGAAGGACCGTTCATTCCAACCCGGCCAAGTCTGAAATGCAGGGTTAGAACGAATGAGGAGGAACCAGGAGAGAGGAACGACTTACGGTCGTAAAACTCCGCCATGCGCGGGAACGAGAACCCAGTGGATTGTTCACTCGGTTGCCTGGGGGCGCGCGGCTGCCTCGGGTCGAACCAACCTACAGGAAGAATCCAGATGGCGGCAGCGGGTCGCAAATAGTTGACCCAGATTGGGGTTGAACCCCGCTCCGTGATTCTCACCCGACGACGATTGAGCTCCTCGGCACAGACGCAAGGGGTCCAACTCGGATGAATGACCTGGACGATTTCGTCGAGCAAGTCAACAAAATTCGCCGAATAGGCCACTGACACGCCAACTTGCGAAAGCCAGAATAGACGTTGTTCGAACTCGAGCTGGAGGCAGGGGTTCAGCGGGATGTGAAGGAGAGAAGGAGAAGGGGCTCACCATTATTGTGATCGTTCTCCTGGCCTCCCCCGCGATGTCATGGTTCAACCTCTCGATCGCGGCCACGACCTCCTTGTGTTGGGACGCGATCTCCACGCTCAAGTCCAAGTCCTCCATCCATTGATTGCGCAGGTGGGCGTTCCAGATGAGGACTATGGGCATATCCAAAGACCCGAGAACCTGGAAACGGAACCACGATGACAGGACCTGCACCACGAAGAGCTGATGTGCAACTTCGGCAAACGGCCAAGACAGCGGGTACGACGCCGGGATCCCTCCAAGGGGGAAGCGCAGATAGGCGGAGTAATGTCGACACAGGAGAGACGAACTTGAGAGGACGACAAGAATGGAAGAGCCAGTCCAGGAGCACGGTGTCGTACTGAGGAGGAGGTGGCGGCAGGATTTCCATCGGGAGTATAACCCCCGGACGCTCCAAGGTTGTGGGGAGAGGCCCCAAGTACAGCCGGACATGATTGATGACCGGGTGCCAACCGAATTCTTGGGGGAAAGGATGCCGCCAGGGGTTGAAAACGAAAGGCGTCTGGTCGGCGAATATCGAAATGATGTTCGGGTTCAATGGGAGGCGCAGAAGCCCGAGTGGACGCTCAGGGGGGAGGAACCGCGAACTCAAAATCGGCAAGGTGGAGATCAACGCGTGCGTGGGCGCGCATATACGGTCGAGCCAACACCCAGTGGAATCCAGCCAGATGGGGGAGGGAGGAGAAAAGGGAGTTGATGTCCGACATGGAGGGGGAAAGGAAAGAAAGAAAATAGGAGCGCCGCGCACACCCTGACCAGTTTATATAAAAACTCGGTCAGGGGCGCGAAGAACCCGCAGCACATCGCGAACCCAGAACCCGCGTTTGCAAATGGAAGAAGCTAAAAGCTGAAACATTATGCAAAAGACCATATGGGGAAGCAATTAACGTTTAGATCGCGCATGACACGCGTAATCGACGTGCTTTGCTTCCACCAATTATGCCGGGATCGTGGCAGTGCTCGGGGATCAAAAACCTGAAAGGCCGGTTACCGAGATCAAATATTCGGATGAAGAGGAAGAATTGGACCAACGAGAAGAATTACTGGGTTTCACCGGGTTCTTTTTGAAGGTACAAAAGGAAATCCACGCTCTGCAATATTCTAGGGTCGCTGGGACATCGACCTTGAAGAGGGGGGGTAATGTCATGATTTGGCACCCTTTCAACACTTTCGCTCGACGATTGATCCCGGGCGTCCCGGGTTATCAACTTGTAGCTCAAGTCTTAACCAGGGACACCCCAGGCTATTGAAACAATGAAGATCGCACAAAGGACTGGGAGCGAATACGGAATAACCAACAGGGGGTTATTCATATTCCCTAGAGTGGCTATATTCGAATAACCGAGGGGTTATTTGATATGTCTCACAATGAAACCAAAGCGACGATCGGGATGAATAACCAACCAGGGGTTATTCAATATGTCCTCACGTTGAAGTTGAGACAAGGATCGGAAACTCCGATCGTCCGGTCACCACGATTGAACACCTGGAAACGCTTAGTATTTCATAAAGCAGTCACATCTTAGTTTAGAGGATACAGTATATAACCTCGGTAGAAACTACATGTACTTTAGATTCTACCTCGTCTAATATCAAGTCTACCTTGGCCTGACAACGGCGCAGCACTTTCTCCACACGACTACGAATGATGCTCGTACATTCATTCATTCTCCTCCTTGAGGATTCCTCGAGTACGGTGCCTAGGGCGGTCCTTTTACCGCCTTCCGGGGTCTCACAATATTCCCCTTCGACGGCTACAGCCAAACACCCCAGTAGAACCGGGTTGTTCAGCGCTGCCCTCTCGTTGATTATCGCGATCACACATAAACCGGGTTATTTGATTAACATCCTGACTGGGATATTCCCTGTCCCGCCAACGCCAGGCCGACCCAGGGCTTGTCTTGACAGGGACGATCATGGAATGGCAAATGATGGTACAAAATTTCATGCTTACGCTGTCGGTTCATGAATTTGGACAAGGAAAAACACTCATTCCTGTGCTGCCACAGATTGCTTTGAATGCCTTTGGGTGAAATGTGGGAGGCACTGGCAGTCCTAAAACTCCAGCGGCATTTGCTGGGAGTCATCAGGTTTTGAATTCCTATGTATCCATCCTGATGAAGTAAAATCGGAACCCAAGGAAAAGACAAATTGCTCAGATTTCAAAACCTGTTGATGGCGGCAGTCGTAAAACTCCGGCGGCATTTGCGGTGAGTCATCAAGTTTGTTCCGGCTCAGTGGCAGTGTTTAATAGCATCAAATGGAAATGTGATGCCATCAGTCTGGCTGGCTGCAGAGGGGATAAAGCCGCAAATACTTAAGTGCTTTGACACTGTTGTAATCTGACCAAGTCAGTGTTGACATTCCTTGGAATTGTCTCTCACTGGGATGGGCAATGAACATCCTTTTGATTATAGGTTTTTGGAATGTCTAAATAAAATTGGGGGGTTGCCGTCACCTGAACACTAGGTCGGATTACTACAGTGGAAACTTAAGTGGCCCCTACTTTCACTGGTTGAAACCCACTCCAAGGGATGCACCAGACTCATGCAGTGGGATGTTCAGAGAGCCGGCAAAGCCACCAGTGAGTCACTTATGTTCAAGGTTTTCCGGCAGTGAGTCATTCTGGTGCTTGCGCTCCGAAATGACTCATGATCTAACCCGATTTGGAGACCTGGGCTCAAGTGCTTGGCCCAAAGGGGTAACAGATGGGGGGGGGCCATCCGGGGGATTATATGGGAAGTTATGATTCAATGGGCGGCAACCTATATTTTATCTCACCGATCCAGTCCTGGCCTATTTGGAACAGCACTGAGACTTTAAAACTGCTGGGCGACCTGGATGTCGCGAATATTCACCAATTGTCGGGGTTTACACAGACTGTACACCAGCTCTTGCTGGAACCAACATATTTGGTAAATCTCCTTCTCATGCTGTTGAATTGAATTTGTGACCCAGCCCAGGGTGGCCCCCAGGCTTTGTTTCGCTATCTTTTGAATATCACCCGAGACCACCCCAAACTCCATTCCGCTCTCGAAGACGTGAACACCCGCATTTCGCATCAGAGGAACGGGAGCAACACGGATATGGCTAGCCACCGCCAGAAGCGTCTGTTAGTGAGTCAACCTTGTCCCAGTCGATGTGCTTCCCAGCACTGATAAAAACACAGGTCCATGGCTTGCAGCTTCACCAGAAGCCCCAATCACTCAAATACTTCATCACTGGCAATCTGTTTGATCTGAATGCCCCGCCTGGGTCCTTGAAAAATCCACGTATTGTGTGGCGTGACCGTGACCTGGTGTTTGGTCCCCCACTGCGAACAGTGCTTTCTGACACAAAATGCCGGCCTAACTCCAGTGATTTTGTATGCGACAAGAACGCTGGATTCTACATGTGTGAAACATACGAGTCTGTCATTTTTCTTGGATACGTTCCGTCTGGTATGTTCTCTTGTTGTCCACGTGGTCCACCAGTTCATTCCCCAACGCCTGCCCAGAAATTCCCGAGCCGATTTCCCACCTTGTTGTTCTTCGCGGAGTTTTTGGATCTTCGAGTGATCTGATTGCATGGCTTAAAAGTGCAGTAGACCGTGCTGTTTCTGAGCGTCGCGATGTACGGGTATGGGGTGTTCTTTTCTGTCCATGTATTTTTCTGGCGCTGATTCCATCTTGCAGCCTGATGCACCAGGTGTCATGGTACAGGTGGTTTAATGCTGGTCCTCGTCATGCCCGGGTCTTTGGCCTTGCAAAAAGCTATGCCAAGCGCGTCGACGACATTACCAAAGTTGAGCATGATAACACTATTATTGCTGCAACTACTGCTGTGTGGGGTGTTGCCAAAGCCTGGCTACCTGCCAATATCACCGAACAGATTGACAGCATACTTCTCGAGAGTGGTATGCCTAGAATGGCAACGCGCAACGTTTCCGAAGGTACACTGCATTTAAAATATTTTTGGCCTTTGTATTGACCGGATTCAGGACGAGGATTCCGTATTAATTTAGGCGGCTGCGAATACTCCTTTCCGTCTGTCGAAAGGGCCCCTCCTGAGGCTTATTTAACCCTCGACTACTCGGTGTATGCTGCAATTTACCGGCTAGTCTGCTGCTGACCAGAACTCTATAGGTCACTGCATGACGATCCATGCTACGTCCCGGGCGCTTGTGCTATTAGCGTAAATGTTGGCCGCACTGTTGATCCTCCACCGCCTGCATCGCCTTCTTCGTCTAATCATGCCAGGTCCACATCCCTACACCCTACAACTCGCTCCCAGACTAGTCGAGGTTTTAACCCTTCCATCGCTGATCCCATGGCCGAAGATCCTAGTCTTTGGCCTGTGTGGAAGTGCGACTCGACACACTCGTCGCCTTCGGGCTTCGGACCGGTTGCACGCGCCAACCAAACACAGGAATATAACTTGTCGAGTTTTTGTTTTATTATTATATCCCATCTTTTGAGAACATTTTATTACTAAACTGATTTCCCACTTCCCCCTTCTCATAGATTCATTTCTCAGCTGCGTATCCCAAGATTCACTCCTTACACCATCGAGCAAAGTTCATCATTATTTCGACATATATTTCCGGATCACACTCAGGATACCTCTTTTGAGCTTCATCTCCACGTATTCTTGGACTTACCTACTTTGATTCTACACAGACGTTTCATTTTATTCGCTACGTACTGCCAATGCGACTGGTTGAACCACTTCGGGCATCTCGGACTATGCCGGGGATTGACTTAGAGGTGGATTGGGCACCCATCCTCGATGCTGTTGCGGGGCAGCGAGTCTCCCTATCTTGTCTTTGCGTTGTTCCCGGACTGCTGGAGTTGGGTTGACTTTAGCTGCGGCTTTCCACCCACGGACTCTCGTACTTACATCATTTTGATATTTGTTTGTTGGTAGATCACGGATCACCTCACCTTTGTCTCATACCGCCACGTATACAACACTTTTCTGCGCATCTTCGACTGAATCCACCCTCAGCAGAGTCTGCTTAAGCTAAGTTTCCTATTTTATCCACTCTCCATTAAGTTCTACAGTTAGTTTGATTATTCTCCAGTATCTTTCGTATTTCTTGTCGTACGACTCGGCGCCGTCACCTGCACGACCGGACACTCCCTTTGTCCACCTCAGGACTAGCCTTCTCTTCCACACCTGTCAGTGGAGGGGGTAACTTTGTCGACATGACACTCAAAGTTGTTGTCAAACAAGATGCGGGCACAATGTTTGCCTTCGATCCGACCTTCCGGCATGGAACGACCCGTCTCTGTGGTGGCCACAATCACACCATCACCATTGCTTTTTCGGAACGCATTCTAGATGCCTTCAAAAAAGCGCAGGAGGGAGTTTCTGGGGAGGCTGGAGAAGGGGCGGGCGATGGAAATTGTCCCTAGAATAGATAAAGACCGCGAGAAAGCATTGTCATATTTTCTCCAGCAGAAACAAGCTAGACCAATCACCGTTCAGTTTATTCTGCATTAGAAGAAACTATAAGGAGACTTGGTCAAAACTCTCCATAATACTAATTTCTAAACCTTCTATGTGAAGGCGGGGAGTTGTCGAAGAACCGTAACACTGTTGTCAGAAACTGGTCACTTAAGAGAAATGATGGGGAAAAAAAGCAAAACTGAACTATAAATGGAAACGATAATCACGAGTATCTACGGGGATTGAACTCGCGCAGAGGAGACTCCCCATCACAGACCTTTGCCAGAGTCCGAAACGTAAAACCACTATACTAAGAAAGAGATGACATGAAGTGGACACCGGATCACCGAAAGTCATTGTTACTTCACGACCTAGATGAAAAACCACCAGGACCACGTCATTCGGTGGTCTTCGGCTTCTACTGCCAGCATGGGCGCAGCCAAAACAAATTGCTACATGGGGAATCACATTCGACGTGGCGGTCCCGCTCAAGACTCGGAACGCCGGTTCCAGGCATTACTTATCCCACACATTCTGAAACGGCCGGAAGAAACGGTGCCAACGAAGCACGTACCTACCACTGGGGACAGGATAATTTCCGTGATTCCCTTGCCAAATTGCCAGGGCGAGGGAGGACAAATTGACTACGGATATGCCTGGGTATCCTGATTGCCAGAAGATCTGCTAGGGTTGTATAGACTCCAGAGTTCGCACATTGATCATGACCTAACCTGTCATATGCATATAAATATATATCAGTCATTGCATTGGAGACTAGGATTAATATACATGGTCAGGCACCGCACATCCTGCTTCCATTTCAAAACGCATCTCCGCCCATATCGCAAGATGGGCGCCAATACGTATTCAGAACGAACAGATGAACTCGAACCAAAGTAAGCCGACATGCCGGCGTTATCATTGTAGGACTCGCGACGGGACGCCTGCGGAGGGAAAGGTGAATAAATAGATAAACAGACCTTCTTGATCTTCGCCCTTTGAAATTTCTGACCATCTCCCGTCGTTCTGACCATCTCCCGCGATTATTGATTTTGACCGAGGCGGAGAGGGGGCTCGTCCCTGGCTGCGTGTTATTCAACCAACCCAGGCGTGTCCAAAGACTCAGGTGACCCGATACCGTTGCGGGAGAAGATGGCACGCTAAAAAAAAAAAGACGTTAGTGAGATTCATCGCCGCGGCGTGAGGATCGTACGAGATGGCACGGAATGAAATTGAATTCACTCACAGCATATTTGTGGCCGTGGCGTATAAATAGCGACGCAGTCCTACACCGTCGTTGGAGAAGCGTCACAACCCAGTATTCCACCTTCATATCCAGCCATCGTGAGTGAGAACCAAGGCAATGCTGACCTCCCTGTTGAAGTGTATTTTTGTGTGACACCACCATCTCCATCGTCAGCCTCGTCTCCGCCATCCCGACCGCAACCTCGGACTTCCCCGAGGTCATCCCAGGACCCGGTTTTCCAAGCCTGGTGTCATTGGGTTTGACCTCGGAGGAGCTCTACAAGCGTATTCCTACTCCAGGTACAACCTCTTTCCCGCTACTCGCTGCCAGGATGAACAGTGTGACCTCAGAGGGAATGAAAAGACTCTGGCCTTTATTCACTCTTGAGTGCGGTGAGGTCCCACCGGCATGCCCAGTTGCCAATGCCATCATGTGCTTCAACTTCCTCAACGCACTGGGAACCACCGCCTGTACCGTCAATGGCGAAAACGTTACGTTTTCCACCTCCGGCTCGTGCAATTGGTTCGGAAGCAACGTCTCCGGCGGCTTTGTCATTTCTGGTATGTATCGCCCGCAGGCAGGGTGTTGAGCATTGTGCTGACAGCCGCCGTTCCAGCCGAAATGTCGCGACCGGTGGAAACTTAGTGATCAACACATGCCAGGGGAATGGCTTCGTCGATAGTAAGGTGCATACCTTTTCCGAATGGACAGGAATTGACGAGTTCCAGGTGCGAACGCCGCCAATGGCAATGGGGATCTGATAGTGACGATCTCGGCCGAGCTTTGAAAAGAATGACTGTCTGTCTTGACTCTTGTTGTAAGATATGTTGCATGAATCGGATACGGAGCTTTTTGAATAAGAAACAGTTTGAGCTTTCCCACTGACTTGACGTCTCAATGTGCTCCTTTTCATCGGACACTAGTTTAAGTTCTTGCCGGGCCACGTCGTCGGTGAAGGTGGAGGGAATCTTAGACAATGAAGAACGGTTGACTCCGGTGAATTTGATCAACCTGAATTATAATCATTTGGCGACGTACCTAGTGCCGATTTGCGCAAAGACGGGCGTTTATGATGACAATGAGGGTCGTGCATTCTGAGCCTATGGTCGGCGTTTCAGCGAGCGCTTTCCGTCATCAATCGAAATAAACTCACGCACCGTTAATTGTATCCAAAATCCACTTAGCAGGAGGCCTTGTCGTCTTTCAGCGCCTTCGATGTGTGCGGTCCTTCATGCGGGAGAGAGACAGGTCGTCAATTTCATCAAGTAGCGGTACCTTGAGAAGGAGTTGATGTCCAACCAAAATCGGTTCAGCGCCCGCCGAAAGCACGGATTCTTGCACGGTCAAGATTCTCTTTCGTGAGTGTTTGAATTCGCCCTGGGCACAGCTTGACAAGACAAAAGATATCTTGTGTCATGGATGGAGAGGTGGGCGCCACGCACATTAGACCGTAAATATGCTCCTGGATATCGACCACGTACCATTCATCCGCTGATCGATGCTCGGTTCTTGGTACTTCTGCGAACAGGCCGTAGCCCTCAGGGTATATCCGCTGAGTATCGTATGACCCTCAGCCTGCACAAGTGCAAATCCAAGATATTGTATGGCCCTACTCGGTTTTGGAAAAACAAGACGTCAACTTGAAGGCTGAGCGCTGAGTCTTGAAGCGCGGCCGCCCAAACGCGGCTTGAACGCGGCTCAGGCTGCACTTGGCACTTGCGCTGCGCCGGGTGCGTTTGAAGAAAACTTCCGAGACGAGCATCATAGACCAGCGAAACAGAAAAGAAGGTAGGAATGCGATCCACGATATCTTGGCCACATCGCGAGAAGGCAAAGGATGACGGCAATGGCTGTGCAGATATGGCGATGCTCGCTCATCCTGGTGCGTCCCCGTTGCTCTCATTACGTCTGTTCTGGTCGCGTCCCTCTGCTTAACTCATGTATGCCATCGCCTCGCTGGAGTTTTTTCCGCACAACCGTTTACCGTCGTTATATCCATGTCGCGACCGAAATGGAATGAATTCTTTTCTTCCCTGTGCTCGTGGGCATTTCAATTAGACCCTTCACAATTGACGGCGCCTCGCCATCACCAACACAAACTCCGCGCGAGATCCGCTCCTACTAGTACTTCTGCGTCTTTTCCACGTTCGCCTGCGGAAATGCTTTGCCAGATAAGTTGAGCCCGGAAACGCTTGTTTCCTAGCCGCATTATCAACATCGAAGCAGTCAACGTCCGAACAAGGGCTCCTACTGACGCTCGCAGACCCATGACACCGTGTCGTCGCTGCGCCTATGGAGTTTCGGCGTCTTGCTTCTTCCACAGTTGAACAGCAGTGCTTCTTTTTCAAACTCGCTCCTGCATACGGTACGTTGACCAATACTCTCAAAGTCCTGCGAGTCGAACTAAATTCGTCTCAGACAGAATTCGCTCTGAACAGCAGTGGCCGTGCTGTTAGATGATCTGCGGTGGCCTATCGCCTCAAGTAAGGGTTCAAATCTGTCCTTTGAACCTAACAATGACATTCCACACCAGCGATCCCTGGTGCCAATCTCGCCGAGTCCAACTGTTTCTTCACCGAGCATAGCTGATTAATTCGCCAGATTTCGTGTTGCCGACGCGAAAGACAGCAGCCGAACTAGAAAGCCTGTAACGTATTCAGCCTTCGATAATATTCTGATCTAGCTTTTCCAGTGTAAGTCAACGAACGCCGGAAGAACAGCGTCGGGTCGGAGTGCGAGATTGGTGGGCCAATCCTAGTTGAATCCTAACCTCTGTCACTGGCCCTCGCTTATGTTGCTGCAGCCGGCTGCGCGGCTTTATATTCCGATAGATCCGCCTGCAGCTTGTCTTCTTTTGGTGTAGGTTTTTGGATCCATCGGAACTGGAACTGAAATAGATTGATTATCTTACCTGTGTTGGCACGCTTGGATCAATCGTTCGTCCAGACATGTTCATTCCGACGGCCTCCCGAGATGATTCTCATGAGCTACAGAAGAGCATCGGTGTCGGCATATGCATGCATGTCAGCCGCTCGGACTTCAGTTTACATGAGGCGGAATTTATTGTCAGGCGTTGATAAGGCCTGGACAATTTCGATTAGCCACAAGAAGTCTCTGCACATATTCAATCCTAGGGGATCTTCACAACACTCTCGTTCGCCTCCAACAATTCTTCCATTGCTTTCAACTGCGCATCGAGGTCCCCCGGTTTGAAAATTCGGAGGAACCCGTCGTGCAATGAGGGGCCGTCGGAACGCTGGGGAAACATTATTTGGCGACCGCGGACTGGCCCCTTTCCAGCGAAATCCCGGATAATCATAAGGTGAAGGTCCATCCGCCCGTGGCTGCGTGCAAGACGTGCACTATGTTCGTCCCAATTGACGTGCTGAGCGTTGTCACCATCGCGGAGGCCATCCAAACTCGCTATAAACTTCCGCGGCCGACCAGAGGAGTAGTCAATTGTCGTCACTAGCTGTGTTGATGTCTTGCCCTCAATGAGGTTGGCCAGTACGTCTGTGAAAACCGGCCGCTCCAGGAAGTACGCGCCACTGCTTAGGTCTCGGTCCAACAACGCTCGCATGAAGGAGAGATTCCGTGCTCCCAAATCGTCAATTTCTACGACATATGAAACACTCGTATGAACATAATGAGTACAGCTCACCCACTCAACGAGAAGGCCCGCATGGACTGACAGTAGTCACGATGCCTACCCTGCCCCCAATCGATCTTTTGGCAATCTAAAGAGCAATAATAAACGCTTCGACAGTCAGAGCACCGTCTGAAATGTGTCCGTTCGTTAATTAGGCCACACTAGCGGAAGTATCAGGTTCGTCGAATGGACAATAGCAGAGATCTGACCTCTATATTGTCGCATGCCTTCAAAGATACAGTTTCTGGGGCGTCCAGCCTTTTCATGAGACTAATGCGTTCTTGGGCCAAAGCCACAAATGACTGCCACGTATCGTAACCATCAAAGTTTTTGAATTCCGGAACGTCCACAAGAGGTTGAACGTGCCGGAGCTGTATTTCAAGCTCAACGAGAACGGAGTAGTAAGCCGTGGATGCTGGTAATGCGTTTTGCAAAACCCTCCACCAGCCTAGAAGGTCATCGTCTTCTGAATGGGCAAAGATGGTTCCATACTGGACGACTGAGCGGAGTAGACCCGCTTCAAGTGCCGCGCGCATCAGGCGATGATGGACTAGTAGTTTGTCCAGAATATAAAAGGCCTTCAACGGCACTTCGGGCGTAGGGTGGGACCTCCGCGTAAAATGCTCTAGAGCGAATATCAAGGCTCCTGATATCCCCACCGATATGAGGGCAGAAGAGACCGTTCCGCCGTCGAGTGGGAGATCCGACACAAAAGAGACGAGATCTTCAAAGTAAGCGGAGAACTCCTCCGAGATCGGGATGGGCGGTGATTCATTCGAGGTGAAGAGAAGGATAGAGCGTAGGATGAGCGATGCCAGCCCCGTCGGACCACCTGCGCCGTCAAGGATCTCAGCGAGATGCAGAGGCTCCTTAGGCTGCAAGGATGGGAGAAATTCCCACAGCGAATCCACTTCTAGACTCTCTCCTTGTCCGCCGAATCCAATACGAATAACCAGGCGGTCATAACGAGGGACCGAACGCTGACGGTTTGGTAGACCAGTGTATGAGTCTTGGGGTCGCTGGCAAAACATTCGACGAAGAAGAGGAGGACGGAGGACACGCCTAACTTCACGAATGGGCGAAGACACTCTGGATAGGCGTGAAAGAAGACAAGCCACGCCCAAATGCGCGGCCACAAGTCCTCCCAAGCCGCCTTCTGTGCACCTGTGATTTTGAGGAGAGCTGTTAAAGTCATGCCGGCACGAGTAACCGCCTCTGTGTCGAGGTTATCGTCTGCCGGGATTCCAGCCGGATCGAGATTGACGTAGAAGACAGGGAGGGAGTGCGTGAACTTCTGGTCGTCCTTGGCCTTACGAAGTGCTTTGATAAACCGGTCCAAACCGTGCACGGATCCGCTCGCCGCAGGAGTGGCAAACCGCTACCTTGATCGTGAGCGTATTTCATCTAGGTCCAAATTCAGATACCCACCCTGAGGGATATCGGCAATGAGCTAAGATTGTCGAGACAAAGCATTCGATGCATTGTATCGAGGGTAGGCAGGTAGCTAGCTAGAATTACACGGCACGGTCCCGCTCAGGAACGCCGGGGCCCAGGAATTATCTGGAGGGAATGGATATGGAGAAGAGGGAGGAAAGCAACCCGGTAACCACCGCTATTTGATTTTTCATTCCCGATCATTTTGCGATCGTTTCAGGTGGAATCTCAACAATTGTCCACGCGATACCACATTTCACAGGCTCTGAGCCTACGAAAAGGATTAGTCTGTCCTACACCTTCCAATAGCGAACCGGAGAATGGCCCACGCGACAGGATTTTTGAGGACGCGTGCGCACGGTGTTGATTTCAGACACCGAAAGGTCGATTCGAATCGGGAAGTCGACAGAGGAAGAAAAAACGACAAATTGATTGTGAAAGGGAAAGACGGAGGGTGGAGAGGTGGAGAAACAAGGATAGGGAGAGGATGGAGTCATAAGTGTACATGCCGATAAGTAAAAGGAGAACGGCGGATTGCCTCCGAGTCCATGGTGGTATTGTCGCGCTGCGACGCGGGATCGACGGCCGCGGGGGAGGAGATTCAAAAGAGCATGGGAAGAAGCGGATGAGGTGGGCCCTGCACAGGCGCAAGCGGCTGGCCCCAAGTCCTGGTGAATACTTATGCGCTGAAGCCCGCCGTAGCTATGTCCATATTTTATTTATTTATCTTAGGGTTAAATAATTGGAGCCACGCACGAGCGCAGTCTCCACCCGTCCTCCATCTCCACACCCGGCCTGCGCGACACTTTATCGTGCACGAACGCGAAGTGCCTGCGAAGCCGTCGCTGGGGAGGAATACGCGCAGCTGCGTTTTTGGCTGCGGCTGCGCGAGAGGTGGATGGTGGAGCAGGACCGAGATGCACTCAGCTTCGCGCGAAACGCTCATAACAGTCGAAAAGAGCACGCAGCAAGGGGCACACAGCGAGAAGCGGGAGAGGGAGGGCGTCAAACAATAGCGAGGATGACTAGACGGCCAGAAACGTCGGTCGAAGCCCGAGCGATAAGCGACGAGACAGCGTACGAGGGACGGACACCTTGTATGGGAGAATCCCTGGGTGGATGATATCCAGGACATCTGAAGTAGTATAAGCGAGTGAACGAGGAAGGAGGGCAAGAGGACGTACCTCCTCCATCTCCTCCATCTCCAGTCGAGAATCTACATCCTCTCCGCCCCCGTTCGCATCCGAGTTGCTTCAAAGTCGCGCAGGATTCCGCCTCGCCCAGGAGACGGTGCTGCTCGTGAAGGCTCGTCGCGCTCCCGAACAAAGTATGTCCAGCTGAAGAACGGAGGAACTCACGCGAGCGTGTGAAGCACCAGAAGTCCAGATACGCAACACCTGTGCCTCAAGAGATGAGTACATGTCCTCCCCAGTGATACGTCTTCAAGCCCCCATCAACTGCGCGCGAGGCGTCGCGTGGGCGCGGCGGGAAGACGACAAAGCGGGCCGTCGCGTCACAGGATACAAAGCCCACGAACGCACCGGGCGCGCCAAGCAAGAATCCGCGGGGGCGTAATAAAAGCTGAGCAGATCTAAGATGGCGTATCGTAGGGAGATAACGGGAGACCAGCTTGCGCGCAAAGTAAGCGGTATCGAGGTAGTGGATGCGAATCCGTTGGAGTTGGGTGTGGTGGATGTACGAGCCAGGAGCGAACAAAATCGATCTTCTCCTTCCGCACGCCAGGTGTGACATCAGCGGGGACTTTGTGGGAGACACATGGGCTTGTAAGCATGGACGAGAATCGAAGGGTGCGGCGGACAAATCGGGCGAGGAGACAGGAACGTCCCAGACGAGCAGGCACCTCTCGGGTAGAGCTGGGAGAATGGGAATTAATATTGTGGAAGTCTGAGGCAAGCGGGAAGTGGGCATGGGCGAGCGGCACGAGTACGAAAGGAAGCCAAAGGAACGCACTGCTGCACACGCGGAGGGCTTTGAGTCGCAACGATTCATGGTAAGCATTGATGAACGGGCTATCCTTGAAGACGAGGCACATACCTATGACGCGACTCCCGGATTTCTCGGATAGCAAGGCACGGCGTTAGAACCGTATTCTCGCTGAGCGCTAAGGGCAGCCTCTGCGTCTTTGGCTTGGAGGATGCCACGTCACGTAGTTGCAAGTTGTCATCGTGTCTTTCGTATATGGTATTCCGAGGAAGAGTTGGATGCCATGCAGGAGATTCGTTCTTTAAAGACAGCACGAGGCTGAAGAAGAAAATGGTGTCGCTTGGGACCGGGTGAGAGCGGAAGCGGAGTTTAAATCGCGATCACGTGCGATGTCACTTCTGGTGCCGCGTCGTGCTCACACTGTGAGTCACAGGAATCTGCGTCACTTTGCCTTTTCCGCCCAAGTGGTTTTGTGCGCACCGGGTTCCCGGAAGGAACTGCCTGACCGCACCAAGACACGACATCCCGAAATCACCGCCAATTCACTGGCTGAGATCTTGGTCAGGTGTCAACAGTCCAGTCGTTTCGTTGGCATCAATCTTTTCACAATCTTTTCAACAATTTTTTGACCCCTCCAAAATCCACCGACAGATTCCATTTCTTCTCAAACATTTCCTCTTTATTTCGCGCCTGAAATGATAATTGTTTCAAATCGTCTTGGCCAGAGCGAAGCGGCGGTCTATCTTGTAGTTATGAAAATTATTACCACTGCTTCTGATTGCCGCGACCATTTGCAGCCCGCGCCGTCTTGATCTAACCCGCCTCACGATGAGCTATTTCATTCAATACCAATTCACTGGCTGAGATCTTGGTCAGGTGTCAACAGTCCAGTCGTTTCGTTGGCATCAATCTTTTCACAATCTTTTCAACAATTTTTGACCCCTCCAAAATCCACCGACAGATTCCATTTC
>JARJLF010001590.1:0-70495 GCA_029378395.1 Mycena leptocephala | reverse complement strand
ACAGCACGATCGGGATTGTTGTAACTTGCGCGAAGGGCACGCTGTACTTGATCTGGCTCAAAGCCCATATTGACCATGTTGGAGATCGTAGACTGAAGTGCCTCGCCGATAGGGAAGAAGCTTGGGTCGCCAAAGGCATGAATGGGAGCTCCGGGTGTAGGAGATATCGGAGCCGGTGCGGAGGATGCATCAGACGATGCAAACGTAGCAGCAGCCAGCGTTGCTTCGGCGGTAGAAGGGGCTGAGGATGGCGGATGGGCTTCAGAGCTGGAAGCCGGAAAGGAAGATCCAGAGAAGAGTTTAGGTCTCTTCGATGTTACGTTGGGAGCAGAGGAAACTCCGGTGTCCGGGGACAAAGCACGCTTAGAGGATGTTTTCGATGGCGATACAGAGGTTTGGAGAGAGAGCGACGGTGCCCTAGATGTCTGAGTTGATGTAACCGCCCCATTCACAAAAGCAGGGGATGGCATCGATGCGTTGCCATTCGTGGGAGTCGCAGTAGCGGAACAGTGTGCAGCGGCGGGGGCAGCAGGAGTCATCGGAGTCGGTGTCGACTTGGGCTACAAAGCGAGGGTGTTTAGCGAACACCAAGTATGTTCCGGCTGGCCGGAACACGCACCTTGGCCACTATCAGAACGAGGTAGTCCGTCTCCCCTCTGAAGCCGTATGATTCCAGGGTTTTGTCGTCCGCTAATACCCTACCTGAATACAGTGACCTCTAGGTGAGCGAAAGTTTGCGGGATGTAACGTGCAACTTGCCAGAAAAGATGATTTTCTGTGAACTAGGAGTAAAGCCTTGCGATTGTTCGATCTTGCTCTTGATGGCTCCAATAAAATCTGTCGGCTCAGCATCGATCTGCGAGGCGATGACAAATGATTGAAGTCGTGTAGCAAGGGATGAAACTGACTTGATAGATATCCTTCTGAATCGACCTTATTGAGATCTTCATTATGATAGAAAAGAGCTTGAAAAGACGCAGAATTAGGATCAGTGTGGAAGCGAGAAGAGGAATGTGGCCGTACAGGTAGAATTGTCACACTTTAGCCTTACGGTGGAGGGCCTACCGAGGAAGCATGCAACGCAGGTGTTGGGTGTGTTTGCCACATGCCTGCTGGTCGGCGATTCGCGTTTAATATAGGCTGATAATAATCGTAGATCTTGACATCGTGCCGCACTCCAGCCACGTTCGTTCTGGTGTCATAAAATGGCATCAAACAACCCAAGCTCAGTCAGTAGCATCTGTTGAAGACTCCAGCGTCTCGAGCTAAATATTGGGCTCTCTGATAAATAGGGACTGTCCCAGAATGCAAGAAGCCCTCGACAGCCGTTCTTTCTATGAGAAATGTCGCACGGTCATCTCGGCGCCAATGCTTAACCTCATCAGAAGCTTGGACACCCAGTCTCCGCGTGGTGGTTCAAAGTCGTGTTTTCGGTACTGGTGTGTTGCATCGCATCGAATGGGACCGCACATGTCACGATGCTTCACAGCCCCTCTACTCACAACGCTTTCTGAGTTTTCATAGCACTGCGCGGCCAGAGAGAAGACAGCGGGGATACGGCGTGGATGTCGCATATATTAGACTAGCAATTGATCGTGCTGCGCCACGGTGTGCTCACGTATTTAATTCCTTTGAATTCGTTCCTTGAAGACACTGCTCGTCGCCGACCTTTGGTTGACTCCTCGCGGCCTCATGGGAAACAGTTTAGTTTCACTGACAACAGTATGCCCATGGTAATCTTTCAATGTCAATTTAAGCTTGACACTCAAATTTCTCCATTAAATTGAATTAGAGCCCTTCTAATTATTTTATTGTACATCAACCCTGGTGCAAAATTTCGGCTGATCTGGTCTGTCAAATTTATTTTCTGAACTCACTTCCATCCCATGGCACAACAAATTGATTTGTCTGGAAACTTTCTGGTAGTCAAGACATTAGGGTCGTTCACAGTTCCCTTTTTCCTGCCCTTTTTCTCCCCTTTTTTTCGGGCTTTTTGTGGTTCCCGCCGTTTTTCACCGGGTTTTTTTCCCCTTTTCAATTCTGACATGTAAAAAGTGTTAAAAAGGGAAGACACGAACTTCCCAGCTGCAAAACTGAAAGAAATCCATCGAAAAAGGGAGCGAAAAAGGGCGGAAAAAAGTGAACTGTGAAATTCCCCGCCGCGTCTCCCTTTTTCCACCCTTTTTCGTGCCCTTTTCAACTCTCTTTCTCTATTTCATGCAGTTTGGGTGCTCCTATTGTTCCCCAAAGGTTGCATACCACCTCAGACGTTCAAAAAAGACTGGGGTGAATTTTTCTGGATTTTATGGCTCACTCAGTCACATTATTGAAAAAGGGAGAAAAAAGGGTGCAGAAAAGGGAGTAAAAAGGACGCAAAAAAGGGAGACTGTGAACGACCCTATTAACTTGTGTGATGCGTTCACCGAACTGTGGGGTATACCAGGCCGCTATCTTCTGTATGTTTTTTTTTTTGCGTCAACGCAGACCAGTACTCTATCTGGGACCAGATTCTGGGTAGAAGAAGCTGGGCTGCCAACTTCGTTGTGTTGGACAATAAAAATAAATCATATGAAGCAAACCTGTAGCCGATGAAATTGCGTGAGATGTTGATTTAAATGCATCGTCGGTAACATCCGGACACTGTACCTGTAGCCACCAAAGTAGCGACCTTCTTGCAACTGTGGCCGATCTCGGCTACCCTCACCAACTGAGAAGACTAGCGTAGGCTTACACGGGTCGGTCTGGTTCTGAATGGCCCTTTAACTGCATTCTGCGGAAGTCTCTTCGGCACCCCATCCATTTATTATTGTCTGTTATGCCCGTATTTATTTACCGCATGAGTCCCAGCTTGGTATACGTATCATCTCTGTGGTGGAGGCTCGCTTCCGCCTTCCTTAAACCATCGAGCAGATTTTAGCTTGCCGTTCCCCGTCGGCACAGCCTAGGATCGAGTAGCGTCGAGGCAGGTTTGGCGGACACGTACCTGAGAATCTACATATTCTCATAAGTGCAGACTAAGTTGTATCGACATGGCAAACGCGGGACCAACGAGACGCGGCACATTCGGTAAAATTAGGACAGCGGCGCATGTACATCGGCGGGATTTTGCACGCCATCAGCGGTTCATATGCCGCCCTTCAATATAAAGAGCGGCACATTTGCGGATGGGCGCTTGTTAACAACACAAAAGCTGCTCTTCACGCGCCCAGTGAAAACAACGGCTCGGCTGGTATCGTCAGGTATAGGCTGGGCTCGGAAGCATCGGCTGGTATTGCGTTGGTATCGCACTAGCCAAGTTCTTCTCCAGTAACGTCAGGGATTTACTTTGATTTTCAAGTAGTTGACTTCAACTTGAAGACTATTTTGCTTCGCTTCAACTGTTACTTGGCGTCCTCGGACTTATGAGGCTTGCCGTGCTGATGGCAGAGATATGATGCAGGTCCCAGCAAGGTGCCAGCGCACTCAAATACATCTCTGCCTCTTACCACCACCTTCCTGCTTGCTCCCATCGCCTGCCCTCCTCTCTCCGAGTCTCTCGCCCGCCTTTTTGACTCTCTAAGCTGCTGTCGGCTCTAGACTACGCTAGTATGGCCTATTTGCGCATATTCAAGGTATCCCAAATGTCCTCTAGTGATGCACTCGCGTGGCGCGCGTGCTGCAGCACTTGCAATTTCGTCTTTCTTGCGCACTGTTACTGTTTCCGTGATGGCTGGAACAATCATCCTCTTTCGATGCGTCTCGAGGCTCGGTGCACATGATTCGTAACAACCGGCCGGGTAACAAAATAAATCTAGATACTTCAAGGGCCGTTCTTCGGAGTCCTATTTCCTCTGTGTTCTGTACATTAGGCTGTACTTCGGTCGATGATTCTCTGATACTTGACACCATTCCCGCTCTCCAGACCCGCGAAAGCATCGTAACGTTAGTGTACCCATATAGGGATTCACAAACTAACTGCACTCATTTTTCAATCTTTAGACCGCACCTGTTCAGTGGTCGAAGCTAAGTACATTATGTTTTGTTACGCCTTTCAAGTGTGACACATCCTTTCGCAGACAGTAGTAAATTCGTAAAATGGTAAGCGACATCTATACATTGTTTCTGTATAGACTTACATGCCTAGTTTTAGGGTTGCGGCAAAACAACCTCAACCTGCGCCGCTCAGTAAGTTCTATGAGGCCATATGTAACTTCTACTTATTTATATTCGCAGTAGTTTGCGTAAGTCACCGTACCGGTATGTTATCCTAATTGTCTCTGAGTTCATTGACGCTGAGCACTTTATTCAGGCGTTCGGATCCTTGTCAACCCCGTCCCCCACCCCTCTACTTGCCGTGCGCATTCTCATCCGTGTATCTCTCCCCATCTTCCCTCTCCGACGCCGCAAACGACTCGAAAATCCACGTCCACTTCAAAAGGCCGATGATATCTGGAGATTCTGGCAAACATTCCACGGGAACGCGAGATGTATGGGCAGCGGTAGGCATCGTAGGAAGGGAGCGGAGGGAGCGTGGAGCAACGGTAAGCCGGCGGGGGAGCAGGGGGCGTGTATTCGTAGTACAGATTGAATATATTTGGTTGCTCGATACAGCGCCATATCTCGCAATACCCTGGGATACTGCCTGATACATGAAAAGCCATCAAGAAAATTCTCATTAGTTCACAGTGTGGCATCGTCTAGGAACGTAGTAGCGCTAGCCGAGGATAAATGGTTTCCTGTGGTTTCGCGATGCCAGACTATACCCGGCAATACCGGCCGAGCCCTGGTTTTTACTAGGCTAGCTTCACGACTTGCTTTTGACAAATCACAGATGTATTCAAACGAACTAGTCAGTGATATGTTACAATGGAAGTAGAACAATATTTTCAGCCCCTACCAAGACGGCGGTTGATCGGCGCATCCCAGTTAGTGTAAACACCGGGAGAGCTGGCTCACTTCGTGGATGAACGCGACCCCGTGAACAGTCGAATAGATTCCTAGGAATATAGGCAGCGCGGCGGACTGCTCATTGCAAAGAAAATGTCAGCATAAAGTTTGTCACTGGGTTTGAGAAGCCACATAATACCAATGTGTCGGTCCGCTCATTGGGTGACCAGAAATCGATTAAAAGCTGTCGGCAGCGATGATAGCGGGATGGGAGAGGTTGACTCGAGGGGAAAGGAAATAAAACTGTTGGAAAATGATCTACATAAAATTATTGAAACTTACCTCAACGCGTACACCTGCTCGGAACATATAGAATAAATTTGGCCCATACTTGCGGGAGTGAGGCTCGAGTGCGAGGACCGAACAAGGTGCGAGTTTAATGCCCTAAACGAGGAGGGAATTCAATAAGACTCCATAGCCAAAATTCGATAAACGCGGGGGAGACGTCACAGTCGGGGATGCGCAGAGCGCGTGGTGTGACGGCGTTTCGAGCGGGGGCGGGGCGGCGCTGAGAAAGGCCATAGCGGGCGGGGAGGCGGTGAAGGCAGCGTCGGCGATACAGAACGGTCGCCGCAGCTGCTAGGCACGGCGGCAGTGGTGCGCCTCGTATGCGAGGGCGCGCGCCGTGCATTGAGGCGGATATGCCGCAGCCGATGGCCGTGGTGCGCGTGGGGGCGAAGAACGCGCGGCGTGCGATGGCGAGCGACGGCAGCATGTGCTGGTGCTGCGGGTGGTGCTGCGCGTCGCACTAAGGAGGGCAGTAGCGCAGTGCGAGCGGACTTCTGCAGAGGACGGTCGGACAGCGCAGATGGGTGACAGAGGACGTGGCTGGAGGGGAACGCTCGCCGCGGGCGCTAGGTACGGCGCTGGGGGGTGCACATCTTGATTTGCGGCGCACGACGGGCGTAGGCTGCGACCGACGGGGTTAGATGGGCGAAAGAGAGGCGGGGTGCGCGGGGGCGCGATGGAGGCAGCGTCTACAGGCAGGAGCACCAGCGTCGCATGCTGCACATGCGGCTACTTGCGCGGGATGGAGTTAAAGTGTGCGCCGGCAGGGTGTCAAGCGGTGGGAGTGGCAGTGTCGAGAACAATATAGCGCCTGCGACGTCGCGCGCAGTACATCCGGCGGGGTATGAAATAAGATGAGCTTCACTTAAGTTGTAGCGGTCCGAACCGAAACGGGACTTAAGTGTTCCCGGAACTTAAGTTTTCCGGCCCTGTGTGAGCGGTGTATGGCCGCCCGTGTGTGGCCCCTCAGTCATCAACCACTTAAGTCCCACCCACCACTTTAGTCCTGCCTACCACTCAAGTCCCACCCACCACTTAAGACCCACCGACCACTTAAGTCCTGCTGACCACTTAAGACCCGCCGACCACTTACGTCGCGCGCAGGACTCAAGTCTCATCCACCACTTGAGTTCTGTCAACAAACTTAACTTACGGCCAGACTTAAGCTGTGCAACGACGACGAGCAGCCAGACAACATTGCCGACCGAGCACGGGGGGACATTGGAGAGGTCTATCGCACGTCTGGCAGGAATTCGGTGGTCCTCAGCGCCAGGGGGTCTGTCAATATCAAATGGATTGGAAATCTTTGTACGCGCTATGTATAATACCCTGATCCTGGTCAATAAAGAGCGAATATCTTTTCAAGCGGCCGTGGGGCTCACCATTTCATCCATCCACGTGGAATACTATGTCGCGCCACTTGTCAATCTTGGTCACCAGCTCGTCGAAGCTTGTCGAAAAGACCCAATCGTGAATGCGCTGGCGTCGTGCGCAGATCAGCGAGGAGACAAATGATGAGCCCTAGCTGTGTACATACTTGCTTCAGCGCACAGTGCCATGCCACTGAGCACGATCACACAGCATGGGCAGCGTCGGTGTTATGGATACCATGCCACAGGTCAGCAAACCCCGGAAGAAGACGCGCAATAGTTGGCGTACTCAGATTCACTCGTGAAGACACAACTGGGCGAGCCATGCACCGGCGGAAGGCTTTGGAGAACTGGATGGGAGCGCAGGTGATCGCTGAGCAAGCGATGGATAGGAAAGAACTAGGATGATTGAGTGAGACGGCGAAAGCAATTCAAAGCCAGTCATTGACGTGGTGAGAAAGTTGTCGAACCATTCAGACGTGAGTGGGGGATGAGGGAGACATGGCATGGGTAGATCGATCCAAGGGCTGATGAGAGGGCGGGGAACGACGAGGAGCACAGGTGGCATAGAGATGGTGGTGGTGGGAAGGTAAGATGGCAACGTGACACTGACATTCCCATTGTCCGCTGATCAAAGCACTGATCACTTCTCTTCTTACTCCTGACTTCCACCTTCATCAACACCACTCACCGTTCACCCGTCCCTCATCCCCATCCGTTTCCTAGGACTGTCTGTCCAAGGCCGACTTCGACTTTGCGTCAGCGCCGGCTGCATTCTTGGGACTTGACCTTCGCGTCTGTCCAGACTCCACAACTCGGTGGCACACCGTACGTGTTTTTCCCCCGTGCTCTATTCTGTCGTTGCCTGTGAAATCCGGTCTACGAGAGGCAATGTGCACTGTCGCCTGTTGCTTGATTTGACTTGGGAGGCCACCGGTGTCTTTCATCCGCCTTATCTTCTGTGAATGCCACCTCCGTTCGCGTGTCATTCTTTTTATTTTCATTCACATTTAATTTTCATCTCACTGCTTGTGTAAACCCAGTGTTTGCAAGACTGTACTCAGCGTCCATTCGTGTTCATTTCCATCCTCGGGTGAGTTTCATTTTAATTCTGGCTGACTCCGCTGATTCTTTCCGGTAGTTCAGTATGCACTTGGCGTGCACTTTTGTATTATCCAGT
Source organism: Mycena leptocephala (assembly GCA_029378395.1). Classification (NCBI taxonomy): domain Eukaryota; kingdom Fungi; phylum Basidiomycota; class Agaricomycetes; order Agaricales; family Mycenaceae; genus Mycena; species Mycena leptocephala. Next base: position 62,731 of record JARJLF010001590.1, on the reverse strand, counting down.
GAGTTTCATTTCATATGCAGAACTGAACAAGGTGGAACTAAAGTTGTGCGAAACTTCAGTTCCGTAGAGACTTCAGTGATATGTACCTCATTATTTCAAATATGGAATTTTTGATGCGTCTTAAGTTCGAGCACAGTGTGAACTTAAGAGGTTCTAACTCAAGTCTTAAGAATGTGATGTTGAGGTGCATATAGCGACCTCAGACTACAGTAGCAGAACTTAAGATGTACTAAAACTTAAGTCTGAAAGTGGTCGGGACCACCTAGAACTTAAGATGAGCTAATCAAGTATTTGGCGGGGTATGAAGCGGGTACGCAGGGTCGCGCTGGTGCTGGAGATGACAGCCGGTGCCGCTGGTTGTTCTTTGGGTTAGATGGAAGAAAAGCTCGCACCTTGATAATGTAAAGCGTCTGCCGTGCGCCGTAGTAGATGACGATATGGCTGACGTTCGCAGTATACGTCGCCAAACGGGATTTGAGACGGTGGAAGACGCGGAGAAAGGAATCTCTAGTGCTGAGCGTCGACGAGGAAAGGTTGGATAGGAGGATGCGAGGATGCGGCAGGGAGCCGCTCGGGTGGAGTAAGCTGGATTGGGCATGGACTGAGCGGAGAGGAGGCCTAGTGGGAGCTTTGTGGAAGCCTAGCATTGGGGTTGTACGACGGGGAGCGCAGCGGCGATGAGGCAGACGGTCGTGGTGGGACTCGGAGCGGAAGAGAGGACGTGGCAGCGTCGATCATGATCGCCAGTGCCGACGGCGATGATGCGGCCACGTGCGCGGAAACGAACACGTCGCGTCGGCGCGGCGCAGCGGCGGTGAAGAGGCGAAGGGACGCGTAGATGATGTACAGGTTAGCTGCATACGGGAGATAAAGTCACGGTTGTAGGAAAGACAAATTAGGTACGGGATCGGAATGGACATAGGGAGCCTACTTTAAGGTAGTAGCAGAGCCCTCCGCGCTGCTTGTGCTGGTGCTCATGCGCTCATGCTGGAGGTGCTGTACGAGGTGTGCGCTGCCAACAAAGCTGCGGGCGATGAAGATGAAGATGAGTAAAGGAGGGGCATGAGAAAGGAGGAAAAGGCGTACTTCAAGCTAAACGACGAATCAGACGGCGACGCTGAGTGCTGAATTCCCATGGCAGCTCGATATTCTCTGGCGTCGCAGACGACCGACGCAATGCAGACGCTTCAAGTTCGTCCGCACCCTCGTACGCAGGCGACCCCGGCAGTGACAGCGCGCAGAGCCCGGACAGGTCGCAGATTGGCTCGAGCCCGCGTGAGACGGTACACGACACCCGTGCGAAGAACGCCGCGTGGAATAGTGCAGTGCCATATCGACATAGTGGCCTTGAGATTGTGGGGTGTCCGATGGGTCGGTGTCGATGGAGCCCGACCGCTACACCGAAGTGCTTGGGTGGCGCCGAGCATGGGCCAAAATTCCAATCAGTGTCATTGAGCAGACATGAGCGAGAAGAACGGCAGTGTAGTGTAGGAAAAGAGGAGTAAGTACAATATGTCGGCGACTGTGGGAACAGAGTATCGGAAATGAACAGTTGGATTCCCATCCACGTTGCATCCACGTGCTCCGCTCCTCGCGCACGGATCCAGGTTGCAAAGAAGTCCGCGCTGTTGGAGATGTTGATGCCCCATCCTCGCTGGCATCTGGGATGCAGCTGTATCGCGCTCGCGCCATCGTGTTTTTGAGCAAGAGTGCTGCTCATCCGCCGGTGTCTAATTCCTCCACAGCAGTCAGGGACATATCAAGCGATATCTGTCATTAATTTGGCGCTGCCTTGTGGCGTAACTACGGCATTGACAGCTCGCATACACAAGGACTCCGTATGCTGAAACATCCCGTAACGTGAAGGCCGCCCATATAACAACGGCCCTATCACCAATCTGTCTCTTTCCAATCTACCACCATCTGGCGAACACTCGATACTGAATCTCATTTGAACTACACAACAATTCATGGACGACACTGCTATTTCGAGTTCAGTGGGCACATCGGTGGTACTTATTCCGTAAAAAATTGGCTGAAACTACTGACATAATGCATAGGGCTGTGAAAGTTTGGCTTCGGAAACCCAGGGAATTTCAGCTTCGACATCTCTCAGCAATGAAGCTGTGAGTTATTGCCGTTCTTCAACTGGCTGGGTTGAGACAACAGACACAGGAGAATGGGCAGAGTGGAGTAAATCCTGTGAAGCGCATGCGACAAGGGCAAGATGAGGGTGAACGTGATCAAGATGACAATCAGGAAGAGAAGGATGCCAGAAGGAAACCAGAAAAGTGCTTGTGGCAGGAGCTGGATAAGGAGGACAACAAAGATGCAGTAGAGGGGGGTAAGATGATGACTGGAATTGAATTCACAGGCACAGATGGGATTGGTTTTGTGGATTTGCCTAGCATTGAGACCGTAAGACATGATTACTCTTCCAATGACTGACAGAAGCAGCTGATTCAAACAGAGTTCAGAAGATGAGGCAACAGAATACTTCGACATGGCCCATGATCTCCTCAGGGAATGCAAAGCAGCCTGCAACATTTCAAGCCTGAACACAGCCATCTATCTGCTTGAATGTGCTGCTGGAAGCTGGCCTCCTGGAGGCCTAGAATTCTCAGACTGTCTGAACCATCTTGCAACAGCATCTTTGATCAGGTTCATATACACTGTGGATGCATATGATGTTCACAAGGCTTTCCTGCTATTTCGTGGTGCTTTGGGATATCCAGTTCAAGACTTATTACAATCCATGGTAAGACAACACATCTATAGTTTTTCATTCATTAGTTATATTTTCAGGTCCAGGACAGGCATGAAAATGTAACCAGCAAGGACATGATGACAAGTGCTGTTGTGATGCTCACGGAAGTCCTTCAAGCTCATGACCAAGCGACATTGGAGAATGCTATCCTGTTATATCAGAAGGGGGTGAAACTAACCCCTGAAACACATTCTCAGCGGTGGAGGATACTTTGGGAGCTATCTGATGCACTCCTGATTCAGTTCCATCTCACTGGGAATCTGGCACGGGCTGATGAGGCTGTATCTTGCCTGAGGCAAGTGCAGCAAGCCAAACCAAATCGATCCCTTTGCCTAGCTACTGCCCTCATGACTGCCCATCACTGGCCTGAGAGTGCACATTTGCACCTAGAGGTGCTTGAGAATAATCAGAAGGCACTGGACTTGATGCAGCTGGGTCAAGACCTCCTCGGACTCTTCCAAATGCATCATGAGTTAATCAACTTGGAAGCAGCTGTGAGGACATGGCAAGAAGCAGAATTGTTGTTGTCTTTCGGGCATGAATCCCGAGGAAGCTTGCTGAATAATCTAGCTGTTGCAACCAGTGAACAGTTTCAGCAGCAGGGTGATCCCAAGGATATTGATGAGGCCATCGCCCTGCACAGAGAAGCACTGGAGATCTGTGCTGCACCTCATCCTGCCCGGGGTAGCTCCCTCAACAATCTGGCCATTACAATCCAAACACGGTTTCAGCAGCGGGGTGATCCCAAGGACATCGATGAGGCCATCACCTTGCTCAGAGAAGCACTGAAGATCCATGCTCCACCTCATACTACCTGGGGTAGCTCCCTCAACAATCTGGCTCATGCAGTCACAACACGGTTTGAGCAGCGGGGTGATCCCAAAGATATTGATGAGGCCATCACCTTACACAGAGAAGCACTGGAGATCCATGCTGCACCTCATCCTGACCGGGGAGGCTCGCTCAACAATTTGGCCATTACAATCCAAACACAGTTTCAGCAGCGGGGTGATCCCAAGGACATCGATGAGGCCATCACCTTGCTCAGAGAAGCACTGAAGATCCATGCTCCACCTCATACTACCCGGGGTAGCTCCCTCAACAATCTGGCTCATGCAGTCACAACACGGTTTGAGCAGCGGGGTGATCCCAAAGATATTGATGAGGCCATCACCTTACACAGAGAAGCACTGGAGATCCGTGCTGCACCTCATCCTGACCGGGGTAGCTCCCTCAACAATCTGGCCACTGCGCTTGGACAGCGGGGTGATCCCAAAGATATTGATGAGACCATCACCTTGCTCAGAGAAGCACTGGAGATCCATGCTGCACCTCATCCTGACCGGGGAGGCTCGCTCAACAATTTGGCCATTACAATCCAAACACGGTTTCAGCAGCGGGGTGATCCCAAGGACATCGATGAGGCCATCACCTTGCTCAGAGAAGCACTGAAGATCCATGCTCCACCTCATACTACCGGGGTAGCTCCCTCAACAATCTGGCTCATGCAGTCGCAACACGGTTTGAGCAGCGGGGTGATCCCAAAGATATTGATGAGGCCATCACCTTACACAGAGAAGCACTGGAGATCTGTGCTGCACCTCATCCTGACCGGGGTAGCTCCCTCAACAATCTGGCTCATGCAGTCACAACACGGTTTTGGCAGCGGGTGATCCCAAGGATGTTGATGAGGCTATCACCTTGTACAGAGAAGCACTGGAGATCCATGCTGCACCTCATCCTAACCAGGGCAGCTCCCTCAACAATCTGGCCACTGCAGTTGCAACACGGTTTGAGCAGTGGGGTGATCCCAGGGATATCACTGAGGCCATCATGTTGCTGAGAGAAGCACTGGAGATCCGTGCAGCACCTCATCCTGACCGGGGCACTCCCTCAACAATCTGGCCAATGCAGTCAACATACGGTTTCAGCAGCAGGGTGATCCCAAGGATATTGATGAGGCTATAACCTTGCTCAGAGAAGCACTGAAGATCCATGCTCCACCTCATACTACCCGGGGTAGCTCCCTCAACAATCTGGCTCATGCAGTCGCAACACGGTTTGAGCAGCGGGGTGATCCCAAGGATATTGATGAGGCCATCACCTTGCACAGAGAAGCATCCACATACATGTATTCCTCACCACTCATTCGATTCAATGCCTCACATCGATGGATCAGGAGTGCCACCAGACATGGCCATGAATCCTCATTAGATGCCTATCATACTGCCATTAACCTCCTACCACAGTTAGCTGCATTTTCCTTGGATCTCAATCTCGCCACCAAATGTTGGCTAGAGCAGAAATTGTATCCCTTGCTTCTGCTTCTGCAATTTGTGCCATTGGCCTGAATCAGAATAACACTGCTGTGGAATTTTTAGAGGCCAGCCGCTCAATTTTCTGGGCCCAAGCACTACATCTCCGAACTCCAGTTGACAAATTAGAAAATATAAAACCAGAGCTTGCCACCAAGCTTAGACATTTATCTAGGCAATTGGAGCAGGCATCTTTCCGAGACTCTTCTTGGAACATATCCATGGACACTCAGCACCAGCTTATGTCAATTGAGGCTGTAGCAAATCAATGCCGCAACCTCAATGACGAGTGGAACAAGACTGTTGATGCTGTCCGAAAGTGCCAGGGTTTGAAGATTTCCTCCGGCCCAAAGACATGGCTTCCCTCTGTAAGGCAGCAGCATTGGACCAATCATCATATTACTTGCTAGTGACTCGGCTTGTTCAGCTCTGATTGTAAAGTCCTCTGAGGATGTTCAGCATGTGCTACTTTCTGGACTGAAGGTTCAGACAGTGAAGCACTATGCTGATCTCCCTCGTGCACTATCAGGCAGAGCATTCAATGTTAACGACTTTTTGGAAGCTCATAGATGTGAAGAACAACAATCTGATTTGGAGGCTCGGCTCTATGGGGCACGGGAGGGCTATCTCAATATGAGCCCAAATGATATCTTCTGCAGACTTTTAGCAGACATCTGGCAAACAATTGTGAAACCAGTGTTTGAGGTCCTGAATTTGAAGGCAAGTAGCCAAGTTCTTTCCATTTTATATTTGTGTGATTTAAGTTGCTGTTTTGTGCAGAAGTCAGAAGATCCCTCTCGCTTATGGTGGTGTCCAACTGGGCCTTTCTCTTTTGTTCCCATACATGCAGCGGGGATGTATGACACAGATGGAACAGACTGTGTTTCAGATTATGTTATCTCATCCTACACACCCACCTTAGCAGCCTTGTTGGATCCTCCAACTCACGCTGCAACCTCATTCAAGATGATCGCTGTAATTGAACCCAATGCCCCAAACTGCTCATCTCTCCCAGGCACAGAGACAGAGTTGGAAAAAATCAAGAACAGAGTACCCAGCCAATGGCTGACTTCTCTTCTGAGTACCACAGGGCTTGAGGTTGTTAAAAATCTGAAAGAGTCATCAATAGCTCATTTTGCCTGCCATGGCATTCAAGACACGGAGAATCCTCTTGATAGTGGCCTCATGCTCTCTGATGGCTGCCTCAAGGTATCCCAGATCATGCGCAGGCCAGACAATGACAATACGGAGGGAAGCAGAAAAGACATGTCACTGGCCTTCCTCAGTGCCTGTGAGACGGCCAAAGGCGACAAAATCACACCGGATGAGGCCATGCATCTTGCAGCAAGTCTACTTTTCACGGGATTTCGTGGAGTAGTGGCAACAATGTGGTAGGTTCAATATTATGGACTACTGTCATTTCGGACAAAAGTCTGATCCACAATGTAGGTCAATGAACGATACAGATGGTCCCAATATTGCAGACACATTCTATGAATATCTGTTCAAATATTGTGATCCAAATTCCATCCCTCCAGTTCTTCCGGATCTAACAAAAGCGGCTGAGGCACTCCACTTTGCTGTTGCAAAACTCCGGATGGAACCAGGGATGACTTTTGGGCGCTGGGTGTCATTCGTTCACTATGGATTGTAGTCATGTATGAATTCTCCACCTGTCTGATGTTTTGTTCCTTTTAAATACCAATCTTTGTTCACCATCACAGATTTCTGCCGTAAAAAATGACTCTGTGAGTTCAATGTAGGCATAGAGATAAATTCGACACCTCTCACCGCGCACAGGCGAGCACTCCATCGTTTGCAACTAGGATGGTGTCTGGCGGAACTAAACCGCAATCAGTATCCGTGGGATGAGCATATTATGCGGGAATGGAAATCCATCTATGCACCTAAGTCGAGGTGGCTGCCTATGTTGAACCCACCCTCACATGGACAGGTCGCTCCAAGGAGCACCTTTTCTCCCACCTCCAAGGTGGGATTTGTGCAGTGATCGCTACCGGTGAACCCTATGCCGCTGCACACAAGACAACAAGGCGGGTGGGCATCAGCTCGATGGAATTTAATTTTTGAAGGGGCCGGCGGAAGTCCTTACACGTGAAAGTCCCCGTTGACGTTTCCAACACACGAATCGAGCGCGATGTTGGAGATCTTGTCGCCCGCCCCGAAGGAGCGGCAGGTTGGGGTGAGCGTGTTGGCGACAAGCATGAATTCTCGGCAGGTTGCGGCGATGCTAGCTGTGGCGTGCTTCCCTAATTACGCAGTCTCTACTTCTAGGGATAGGGGCACAGGAGAAGGAGCAGCGATGGCACTAGGAGGCCCAGTCCTCGTTCAGAGGGCGAGGATGACAGTGGAGAGGAGGTTGTTCATCATCGTAATGGGTGAGAGAAAACTGGAGAAGAGCAGGAGGAAGGTGGGTGTGTGCTTCTGGTCTGTTTGCTGGATTCTGACCAGTTTTTATATGAATGGCGGGGTCCACTAACGGTCCGAGATACCCAGTGGTTACTGGTATCCCTTGAAGCTTGAACGGGGCTGCAAATGCCGTCTGCCTGAAAAAATAATTGGTCGCAGCTTGGATTCTCCCGTCCTCCGCCAGGTTCAAACCGATGCTATGCTTTGGTGGGCCCATGCGTCGGATTATAATTAATATTCTGCACTACGCATAGCACCGCGGGCAATCCGGACGACGGAATCACTACGCCGGCAAGCATCAAAATGGCGTGCGTGAGTGCACAGGTTCATTCGGATTACTGATTTCTAGTGGCATTTTTTGAATACTCTCTCAACAAATCAAGTTGAAGTGTCTGTCTAGGAGAGACTAAATATTCCCTGTATTGTACGATGATCTTTTTTTTTTTTTTTTGGTGGTACGAAATCAGACGGGACAACTAACAATTGGTTAGTTTCCAGAATGCGTAAGGAACAGAGGTCATTAACCTCCGAGAGAGGAGTCAAAATAAATATAACATGGAAAACCACCGCCCAGGGGAATGCACTAAGCACGAAGCGGTATGCAACAGTGTGGGGCTCCAAACCTATCGATTCCTACCTCTCCTGCCTGAGGGCTGGGGAGCGGGATACGATGAGGGGGGTTCGGTACCCACTAAAACCTTGGGCTCTCTGATCCAATTTTCTGGCAGCTTGTCCTCGTCCGCAAGTGTCGAGCTCCAAGTTTGGAGTACGAGGGAAGTCTTAATAGAGTTCTGCTTGCCGTATTTCGTATGGTTGGTTAAGACACAATCAAATTTAAGGCGGAGATTGATAGCGTGAAGCCACTTATTGTGAATTTTGTTATCTGGTATAGGCTCTCCACCTTGTCCAATCACGGAGTCATTACGGATTTTCCAGATCACAAAAATGGATTCAGAGATCAGAATCCGGTAAAGGCGTGAGGCACCTGGTAGAGTGCGGCCCTTCTCATCTGAGATAGTCACCAGTCCGCATCCGAGGACACTGCCCAGTGATAGCTCCGGCCATATGGGGTGCTTCCGCAGCCACAAATCCTTTGCGAGCTTCCACACCAAGTCCTGGCCTGGGCGTTTGCATTTTAAAAGGATGTGCTCGAGATCCTCTGGTTCATTACAGAACTGGCAGATTGCGCGCTCTTCGCAATCCGGGATATGTTTCCAGAAAGCTCCAATCCGGTGAGCAGAGTGGAGTGATTTCCAGAGGAAATTCTTTACTTGACGTGTGAAATCTTTGTGCCGGATGCTCTTCCAGACCTGAGCAGAGGTGGGCGAGTAGTTGAGAACATTTTTGATCGCTGTGATCACTTGTGAGATGTTGTTAACCGAAGATTTCCTCAGCACGGGAGCTTTGCGCTCCTTGATTCCGGCATATGCTATAGCCTGTGTTAACTTCTGTAGCTTGGCCCCGCGCAGTGTAAAAGCTGGATCTGTTTCAAAACTAATTTGCCTTGGCACCAGGTCCCGGCATCCGTTATTTGCAAGCAGGGTAGCTCCTGCTCGGCCTTCCAGTTCTAGCTTATTTGTTCCGGGGTCTCCATCCTCAAACATGGTCAGTCCCGTTCTAGCTTTCAATTCTGAGGCTAGAGCCCGTAGTGGCTCTTTATTGGCAATTTTTATCCAGCCTCTGTCTTCTGTGGTCTGGAGACAAGACATGGTGGCTCGGACCGTGGTTCTGGAGCTGTGAAGAACGAGGGCTCGTTCCCTGGATGCACCTTGGACTGCCAACAAGGTGGCTATTATTTCTGCGGTCTGTACAGACTGTGGTTGATCTTCTTGTAGCCGGAAAGACTTGTTTCGGGGGTCATCTGTGCCGTACCAAATTCCGCCTCCCGCTACTTTGACACCGTTGTCATCTCGGCTAATGGCACTGCCCACAAAGACAGAGAGAGGTCCTCCATGGGTTGGTGGCTCCCGTTGGGGCGTGCAGGCGGTTGGGTGGGATTCTCCTCTCGGGGCTCACGGGTAAAAACCCTGAAACCATCTAGGAGGGTGGTGGCCTGGGGTGGGCCTTGAAAGTGTGCTGAAGTTCCACGTCAGGGACAACCTGGAGGATTTGCTGTGGTCTTCTCGGGTCCCACTTTGGCAGAAGACGGGAGAGTTTACGATCAATAGCTGAGGTGCAGGCAGCCGGGTATTCGCAGCCACGGGACTTCCTGTCCTGGCTGCAGGCCACACATTTGCATGTTGCAGAGGCACGGTGAGTCTGGTCATTTATTCTATCGAGTATATTAAGTCCGTCCTCAACGAAAATAACACCATGATTATTGCGGAGGCATTTGCAGGCCTCTGAGTTATTGGTTTGTGTCTGAGCTGGGTCTTGCCCAGAGTGGTGCCACAGCGGCATTTTACCCATGATTTCGCGGGAGGGGGATAGCAGATCAAACTCCACCCCATATTTCTTCGCGCATTTGAGCATCGCTTTATGCCGTTTTGGCCATTTTCTCTCGTTCGGGTTCCAGTCCTGGTAGAACGAGTTGACGAGGGAGTCTTCATCGGCTCTTGAGTCGATTGTTACAATTTTTTGAAGACGCCGATCGAGCAAAAAGGCCCAAGTGGCCCGCTCCTCTGATTCAAGTTCAAGGTAGGTCTTCAGCTTCATTAGTTGGAGAGCATCATTTCTGGCGTTGAGGTCAAGGAGGTTCTTTCCCCCCATCTCTCTCGGGGCCATTAACATCTCAAGGCTCACGGGGGAGGATTTCCCATCCCACAAATATTCCCGTAGCGATTTTATCAGATGGTCCCGAATTTGCGGCGGCATTTCGTTTACCTGCGTCAAATATTGGGTCATGGAACCAATAGTAATTTGGATTACTTGGCAGCGGGCCTCTAGAGTCAGGTGAAGTGCCTCCCAACGTACAAGGGCAGCATCTATTTTTTCAACAACCGGTGTCCACATAACAAAGTTATCAATCTTATTTCCTACATGGCCGCCAAGGATACGAACTGATTCTCCATCCTTAGCGATGTGTATGTCTGATGGAATTCGTGCATCTTCGTCGTTCAGGCGCCTGGACTGGATCATGGATGAGCGATATTCCGGGGACCCCACCGGAATAACTTCCGTCTTGCTCACATTGAATTTTGCGCTGGAAGCTTGGCACCACTTCCGCAGGAGCTCCTGTAGTTCCTCAAAACTGTCGCTTTCATCGAGATATACTGTGGTGTCGTCTGCATACATTTTAACCACTACCTTTTCAAGGACATGGGGGACAGAGTAACCTTTTAGGTTGGATTGCCGCAGCATGTGGGCTAAGGGTTCTATTGCCAGATTAAACAATAGGCAGGAAAGGGGGTCCCTTGTCGCACCCCTCGGATTATTTTGAAGGAGGAGCTAATTTCTCCGTTAATGACCACATGGGTCTCGGCATCAGAGTATAGAGATTTCACTGTATTTATGAAACCTTCGGGAATACCGAGCTTCTTCATAGTTTCCCACAGATATCGATGGGAGGTCTTATCGTAGGCTTTCTCTTGGTCGAGCGCAACAATGGCACCATTTAGGAGCTCCTCTTCAGAATACTCAACAACTTCCATGGCAAGATATATTTGGTCTAGGATTCTTCGACCTTTCATAAAACCAGCCTGGTCCCGGTGTATTAGTGCTGGTGCAATCCTAGACAGCTTGTTTGCGAGAGCTTTGGTGAACAGTTTATAGTCAGTGTTCAGGACCGTAATTGGCCGGTAGTTTGCAATATCGGTCGGGTCCTTCTTTTTCCAGATTGGACACATCCATCCAGTAGAGAACTGGGTATTTTCAACAACCCCATGTTTTTCAATGCTGTTGTATACCAGGGTCAGAACTTTGACCACGTTAAAGGTGGGGCTAGCTGGGTCATCAGCTGTGTCTTTGGTACGTTGTGCCTCCATGTGAAGTTCGTGCAATTTTTTCCACAATTCTGTAGGAATTCCATTGACACCCGCAGCTGAGCCAGAGGCTGATTGTTTCAGTGCTAGGACAACATCGTCCTCAGTTAGCAACTTGGTAAGTTGTTGCATTTCTGGGTCAGTTTCATGTGAGCTCATGCCTTGTAGTACATCCGCAATTGCCGCATCTTTATCAGCAGAGTTGTCCTCAGTTTCATCCACCTGGAGATCATTATGGTAGTCGCGTGCAATCTCAGCCATTTCATCTGACCTCTTGCTTCCTTGTGCAGGAATAGTGTCCGTCCGTTGCAGAAAGTCAAAGGTATCTCGAGGTTTAGGGTCTTTACTCATACGGACCGAGAATTTTGTTATTCGGTCCAATTCGGTATGGCATCGGATTCTAGTGTCTGTGCGCCTTTGCTCACTTTGTCGCAGGACAATATCATCAATAGTTCGTTGGAGGGCTGCAACTTTCTCGGCAGGAGAGGCTTCGTCCCAGTCTGGGTACAGGCGCGGATCCGGGTTTTTGTTTGGATCTTCAGTGTTCAATTGCAGCTCAATTGGCGGCGCTCCTGGGATTGTTGCGTCCGGGTCGATTGATTCACCCTGAGGGGTGATCGGGGATTTGGAACATTTATACTCGGGATGGGAAACTTGAGAACTGCTTCACGTTTCCTCTGAAGCTTTCTTTTCTTTTGTTCTAGTGCACCAACGGCAACCTTTGCTCGTTCACGAGCAAAATCACGAACATCATCTTTGAATGACTTGAAACCAGACTGAATTGTCGTGGCATCTTCTGGGGCAGCATTAATTTTTTCTTCTAGCTCGGCGCCAAGTTTAATTGTGTGATTCATAAAATCTTTATCTCGCAGGAGGAAAAGCGGGATTGAGTATCTGCCCTTACCAATATATGGTGAGCCTGGGGCCCTGATCTGTACAGAGACCATCCTATGATCTGTAAGACCCCCTGCAGCATCGCTGATAGCCCAATCTCTAGAGTGTTTTAGCACTGCTGGTGACACATAAATTCTATCAAGTCGGGAGAGGGTTCCATGCGGGCTCGCATAGGTGTATTCCAGGGTGTCTGGGTTTACTATCCTCCAGCCATCCTCCAGGCCAACCAGCCGTTTAAATCTAGCCATAGCAGCAACAGCTGCTTCAGCATCGCGTCTATGTGGTAGCCGGTCAATGGGCTCCTCGACAATATTAGTATCACCTGCCATCGAGTCGGGGACAGGTAGATCTAGAGTCATCCAAAGATCATAAAGATCATCCCAGAACTTTTTATTCTCTGCCATAGACTCTGCTGGGGCGTAAATCCCGAGTACAGTGTGGGTACGCCTACCATGCCATGGTATTACCGTGAGGATTGCTCTCCCTGGGATAAGGTAGTGGGTTTTTACACCGCTGGTATTAGTCAGTTCACGGTTTAAGACTATTGCAACTCCCCTGGTACTGGGGTTTTCGGGGTTGGAAGAATGGTAAATGTCCATCCTTCTACCCAAACGACTGTCTTCTTGAATTTCTTCAGCTTGCTGCGCTGATAGGTGGGTTTCCCCTACTACGAGGATTCCTATTTTTTCATCGAACATTAAGCGGTTCACGGTGTGCCACTTATGGTCTGGGTGAGATATGGAGTCCTTTTTGCGGCCATTTATGTTAATTGCGCAGAGGTTTAAGTGTGCCCTCGTTTTACGGCTAATCATTGGATTATTCCGTTGCTGGCGCTCTCTCTTTTTGGCGAAAAAAGCTGGTGCATGTTCCTCATCCCGGGGAATTCCAGGGTTCCTGGTGGCTCTACGGCCTGCATTTGCTGCATTTACCGTGCAGGCATTCTGCCCTTGGCTAGGGCGCTCCTGGGAGCTATGTTGTGCTTGTGGAGCACTGGGTGACGATGCACCTGTTGCGTGCATAGCAGGATCTGGATTTGAAACCCTCCCCTGGCTATTGCGCGCATGCGTAGTTTGGTTCGGCCGACTGTCACTCGCAGAAATACTCTCCATTGGATTTCTCCCCTGGTTTGCAAGACGCGAGGAACGACGAGCCGGCACAGCATGTGCGCTCATGCTCCCGCCTTCTAACTCTCCTCCTCTGTCATCGGGGCAATGGCTGGCGGTTGCTGCCACATTCCCTCCAGAGACGGAAAGGGCATCTCCTCCACTCACTTCCTCAACCTCCAAAAGATGAAAAGAAAAAGGCGTTGAAATTACGTAGTCTGGGCGCCAACTAACACCACAGGTACGGGGCAGACCTGACCGGCCTCCAGGGCGAGCGATGCTTCAGGTACTAATCTGATTCTCTGAATAGGCAGATCTTTCAGAGTTTCCCAGCAGCTTAAGCCTCTCGGCGCGGCTAGCTCAGGCCTAAATAGGCCTCCGCTTTTGGAAAGAAACCACCAGGCTTTCCCGTTCTAGCGGTAAATTTGGGCCTGTGGTTGCTGTGAAATTCCCGCAGAGAGAAAAGAGAGAAATTGGGTGCCCCACGCGTGAGTCCCATTCATCACGGGGTTGTGGGATCTGACTGTGAGCACAGGCTTAAATGAAAGTTTGTGTAACCCTTCAGGTAGAAACCAGGATAGCAACATGAGAGAGACTCGCTAGAGAGGGGACTGGCAAGAAAATATCTTAGGACATTGCACTCGATATTGTCTGTCACGAGAGACTGCCATTATTATCCCTGATTGTCTTGAGCTTACAACCACCTTGTCTGTGCGTGTGAATATTAACAGAGAAATTCAAGGGGCCCCATGTTTTGCAGCGCGTTTTTGGGAAGGGAATGTTGACATGTCACACATCACATGACCGGTGACCAAACGCGTTCCCCTCTGGGGGGGGAGTGGCGGTGGCTGTGTCATGCACGCAACTTTGGCATCCGTTGGTGCCCCAGAGAATGGGGGAACTTATGAGAGTAGGGGGAAATCTACTTAAAGATCCTTGTAAGTAGAGAGATGTCTTCGCACGAAAGAAATCACAGCCCAAATCTTTTTGCAGCAATTGGCCATGATCACCCTGAATAAACTTTAGGGCTCGACGGGTGCGACCAAGTGCTACACATTTATCCTTGTACTGTCCCAAAGAAATGCGCCAAAACACACATGATATTAAAGGTTTCAATGTAGCGTACAGTTGAAGAAGAGAAAATAGACACAACAAGAGGGGTGCATAGGACTCTATAAAACTCTATGTGGTTCGTGTATGGAATGCGAGAAAATCAGGGGAGGCTAGTTTCCGCCGTTGCGGTCCTTGCCCTTGCCTTTCCCATTGCCTCTTCCCTTCCCCTTCTCATCGCGCTTGCCGTGGGACTTGGAATCACGGGCGTGGTTGCCGGTCTTCTTCCCACGCGGGTTGAGCGCATCCCGACTGGCCTCGAGGAGCGCGCCGATGGTCTCGGGCGTGGGGCCCAGCCACCCAGGGTACTCGGGGAGGGGGCAGAGGTTGGTGGGGTGGTCGGTTCCGGGACAGATAGAGCAGCGGAGGGGGCGATAGAAAATGCGGCCCTGACCGTGGAAGGGGGTGTCGATGACAAGCTTGGCAAAGAGTGCTCGAAGAGCGTCGAAAAGCGATTCACTAAGGGTGGGGGAGGATCCGAAGTACACCTTCCAAGCAGTGAAGGGAACACTGCGCAGTGAGAGGAGCGGGATTGGGGCAACCCAAATAGACTCCCCAACACGGGCGAGTACCTCGTCCGCGGTCATGTCTGCGGGAAAAGCATCGCGGTGGGCGCGGATGAAGCGGGCAATGGCAGGGTCCGCCATCGCGGCATCAGCAATGACGGCGAGGGCAAGGTCATCGTTGTCGGCGGGGATCGTGAAACCGTAGTACGTGGCGACAAAGCCAGAGATGGGGGGGGCGTACGGGAAAAAGTAGGCCGTGAGAGCGTCAGAGACGAGAGCCTGGATGTCGAGGAGTGCCGTTGCCTGAGCGGCCGATAGGCCGCTCACAAGCCATGCCATGGGGTCGGGGCCCGTTCCCTCGGCCTGACCAGGGGGACCGATAAGGAGATCGGCGGGATCCATGTTAAAGCGGCTGGCAAGGAGTTCACGGAGGAGGTTCGCCGTGTGCATGCGTTCCCCATTCCCACCGGCGATGGTGGCGACGACTTTGGGGTGGGCTGCACCATCCCATTGCCTGCGCTGTCCAGTTGGGTGATTGCGGAATAGGGTGCCAGAAGTCAGTCCGTAGATGCGGCGGAAACCGTTGACCGGGGGCTGGGTGAAGGAGCCGCGAGGAGGATTTCCATCAACAGTGTAGTAGTTCGTGCGCACCGCACCACGGTGAGCACGGGGATGGGCGCGAGGAGCAGGCTCGGGCTCGGGGGCAGCTGGCGTAGCGCCGGTCGGTACCGCGCGCCCGGCGGTGTCAGCACGCTGGCGCTTGGGCGGGGAAATGGGAGTATGGTTGGCGTGTCGGCGAGAGGAAGACGCCTCGTTGGTGACGTCGGTCTCGTGGCCCATGGAGAGTGCCAGACCACGCTGGAGGTCTGCCTCTTCGTCATAAGTGGTGCATCCTTCGTCGAAGAAACCGCCGAGTGAGGCGATGGAGGGGGTGGGGGAAACGACGGGAGAGGGCGAGCGGGTGGCAGCTGAGGCCTCGTAAACGCAAGAGCCAGCAAAGTGGCGTACAACGTACCTCTGTTCTTCCCTTTCCCTTTACTCTTACGACGCTCCGCATGGGATTGCATGACTTCAGCGCCGGGGCTCGGGAGCGGCGGGAAATCTTCGTGGCGAGGGGGTGGTGTCTGGGAGCGGACATAGATGGGGGCAGGACGGCCTGCTGCTGTGTCGGCCGATGAAGCGGTGATCTCAGCAGCAGGAGCATCCTCCACTGGGCCGGGGGCAGGGGTGTCGGCAGTGGAGGCCTCCGTAGCAGGCTTATACAATTCAGCAAGAAACTGATGCTACATGCAGAGCGAGACTTACGGCGTCAGGGCTTTCAGCAGCACCCAAATCATCGGCAGGTGCAGCCGCAGTGTCACCGGGGTGGGGGTTATCGGCCTCGGGGACAGTGGGGAGGGAGGTGCGAGCATCGAGGACTGCAGGCTCGTCTGCGGGAGCACTCGCTGAGCGCCTCGCAAGCCGATTGGCACGGTCTGCAGCGGCCGCAGTGGCAGAGGACCTGCTGGGGGCAGAGGACTTGTTGTTGGCCATGTCGGAGGCAGGTGAGATTGGGTAACTGCGAGAGTTGGGGGTGTTCGTTGGGGTGAGGAGATTGCGAGGAGGGCGCCGCACCATTTAACTCATTGAGAACAAAGCTCGAGATGGGATTGGGTCGCTCATTGCATCCCTAGAATAACCGTCGTGAGTCAGGCTGCGGGTACGGGCACAAAGAGATAGGTGCCTCGAGGTTAATTGCGTAGTCAGAGAACCTCCAGCGCCGAGTCAGAAAGTGCCTCGTGGTGGGTCTTTGTCCTGGCCAAAAAGGAGGATATTGTGCCAGGGGAAGAAGAAAGATGGAAGAGAACAAAAAGAGAAGCGTACAGACGAGTGGCCCCGCCCGTGCGCCTGCGCAGGCGACGGTGCAGGTGGCGGCGCGGGCGCCACGTCGACGATGGTGCACGAGAAGAAGGAGCGGAAGTTTCCCGCGCCTTGTCATACGTAGACAGGTGTCTTCTTTAGCCGACTTGGCATGCCTGAGCGGCGTTCTGGGCCCATTCCAGGCGATGGGAGGCAGTAGCGGCGTACCCGAGACAGCGCCCGACGTGGCTGGGTGAGGGAAAGCCCACCGTCATTGCCAGGCCGTGCGGTAAATGTCTCGCCCTTGCCACAAGAACGTGGGAAACTCCGACCACTGTGGTGGTTCGGAACAAGGGACCTGTTGTACGATGATCTGTTTTTAACCAGCAACCATTTTTTACTGCATAGTATTGCGGCTGTTCAAGATCGTCACAAAAATTATTATGAATGCCGTTGCACAGCCGTGGCCAATGGATCGTAGTCCGTTATCATCCTAACCATCCGTGGCAGTGATTGGATATTCAACAGCCCGCACCGTTCCTCAGCTCGAATCGGCGCTTTCAGGTTGATTTCGAATGTTTTTTTTTTGAACCCCGAATGCCGAACTCGTCCAATCAAATCCGATCATTCCCGATTTCTCCCGAACGAACGGCGGCCCCCAAGACGGGATAGGTCTGTCGAGGTCGGAGCAGGAGTAGCTGCTGTTGATCGAATTAGCAACTGGACTTTCATGAAGTCCGCGCAGCATTTCCCGCGCAACAGTTCAACTGCCGCCCTGATGACTGTATTTTATTTATGATTTCCTAGAATCCTACTCTTGCGCGACTCATCTCTGCATCGATCGCTGCGCGCAGATGTACACATGAGCGGGGTGAGGGTTTAGACTCAAAGAACGCGCACGCCGGCGTGATCTTGATTTTATCTTATTTCACATCGTAGTGCTACCTCCGTCGCTGCTACTCACGCCGCCAGGAGGCAAGACACATGGTGCTTCCCCGAGCGCCTATGCGCCGCAACTACTCACGGTACAGCCCAAGATAATACCCACTGCCACGTCATCTCATAGCGTGCCTGGACTCTCTCCACAAGAAAGGGCCGCCTGCACCTCTTCTGCATCGATGATCATGATCAACATATGTGTTTTTCACGTGGATCCCATGGCCTGCAACGACGACTGGATTGAATACGACGTGAATCCCCGATACATGTATTTGGTCGGAAAGCTCAAGTCTCATATTAATATCGAGGAACCTGAAGGGGTGGGGAATTTTGAATTATGCTGGCAGCAATGTCAAATAGTACATATTTATTACGTGGTACTAAATACTTATTACGAATACGGCAATGTCTCAAGCACCAGGGAATGAATCGAGCTGCGCGACAACGAGGATCTCGGTTCGTGTCATACTCGATCGGGGGACTTGGAAGGTGGCGGTCTTGCAACGAGATCGTCGTGACGAATAATAGGCGAACATGGATCTACCTGTCAGGTTGCCAAATCTGGAGGCGCCGGTTTCGAGCTTTGGAACACCCCGGATTTGAGATGTTAGATTTTTAGATAGCCACAACGGCTTATTGCTGCTCTACAGAAAATTTGCATTGTGTGCCTGGCTGGTCTTTGAGGAATTTCAATATATACGTGCATGAGTATATTTTACAGTATATGCCCCATACACAAGCGCACGATGCATTCCCAAACAGTAGGCACGTCTTGTTACCTTTCATAATATAACCCATAACCCATAACCCATAATACAGAAGGGAACTTAGACCCAGAAGGCATGGTGGTAGATCCACAAATGTGTTTTGTATTTTTTTCTTCCGAGGTTACGTTACATGTAAAGTTGAAAGTCCGAGGTCTATTCATATTTTTTATCCGGTCGCGAGTCTTTCCAAAACCGCGTAAGTATGAGATCTTGCCCCGAAAAAAAACAGCATGTTTAAACAGCAAACTGATAGCGCGCCTCTGCAGCGAACGGCGAAAGCGCACGTCACCAGCGCCGACAACACGAGGCTCACGACAGACGTTGAAGCTGGAGTGCAATATATTTACCAAGTATGATAATTTTGAAAAGAAAGCCTTATAGGACCTCCTCATGATGCCCGAGATGTTCGGACTTCGTGAGTACGTAGATATAGTTTTAGCGATTCAAATTTCACAGCGTGGTGTACGTATCAGGACTCGTTTGGACTTCGAGGCTTGAGGTGAATTTAAAAAATTTCCCCCGTTCATATGTTTAGCATCCAATATACGCGACCTAGTCCGATATTTACGGACCCAGGGTCATGCAAGACCCATGGGCCATGGTTGAAATGTATTGGATGATTCATATCAGATCGAGGTTGAGAGCACCGAAAGGCGCCAGTCCTGCTGCTCACAGAATTTCCACAAAATAAGGACGAATTCTCCAGCCCGAATCCACATCGTGAATGCGCACGGTTCAATTGACCCGTGCGAGCCTTATCTCTCTTATCACCCAACATCTGATGGCATCAACCCGTCGAAGTAAGTAATATTGAAATGACGTGACAACCACTGCCTCTGTTCCTTGTTGCTGTCTCCGCCCACGACAACGACAACGACAATGCGCCTCTGCGCCAGCATCCTCGCCAGCCTCGCCTTCGCCCTCCTGGCCCGTGCGCAAACCGATGCCGTCTCAGTGATCGGGCTCTCCTCCGTCCCCCGGCCCACCGACCCCGCACTGTCCGTCAATGGCCTCTCCTTCATCCCTGCCCACCCGACCCTCCCGCTGTCGCTATCCTGGGGGCTGACGTACGTCCCCGTCCCCACCTCCGCCCTGGCCTCTTCCAGTGGGAGTAAATCGAATAACAAGGGCAAAATCGCAGGCGGCGTCGTTGCCGGCCTCGCCGTCCTCCTCGCCCTGCTCCTCACCGCTGCCTTCCTCATCCGCCGGCGCTCCAAGGCTTCTACGACGCAGTGGCGGAACCGTGTCGGCGGGTGGACGTGGCAGCGCGATGCCGAGGGTGCCGCTCCTCCCAACTCCCCCGGCGCTGCTGCGAAGTTCGCTCCTTCTGAGGTCGGCAAACGCGAGCCGGGCGCGATGGGCCAGGTCCCCAAGCCGCTCATCAGCCAGCCGCTCGTGGGGTACGACTACTGGCAGGACATCAAGGCACCCGTGGCGTCGCCTGTGCAGCCGCTCTTCGTGCGCGAGCCCCGCATTGGGGTTGATAAGCGGGCGGAGACGGAGGTGGGGCATAGGTCGTCGGGCTCGAAGTAGAGAGGTACGTGGTGTTGTGGTGGGATCCATAACTCACCGCTGACGCGCTAGGACGAGCGCTAACGAACGAATGAACGAAACATCTTTTCCCAAATGACGCTTTCCACGCTTTCCACGAACGCTTTCTTCCAACCAACGAATAAACACCCTTTCACGTTTTTATATGTCTTTATACGCTATCTGATGAAGCTGAAGTGTAACCTTTATCCATTAACAAATGAAATTGAATTGAATCTTACTTGCTGAACCTTCGCATGAACACGACTTCGGGGTTTGGGATTTGGATAGGGATCGTAGTGAGCTTCATTTCTTTGCTTTCCTGGTCACTTGCGCTGTGATGAGCTCAGCGTTCTCGTCTCCTCGTTCTCGGATTCGGAACTCGTCTCGTCTACTCGTTGAACTGTTCTTCCTCCCTCGTTCTTTGGTTCCTCCTACCCCGTTCCTCCCCGTGTCCCAGTCCTACGCCGTTCCCATCCGTGGTTACGTTCATTCTGGCCCCCCGGTTCATTCATCCAGTTGCGTCTTCACACTGTACCCACTCCTGCTCAACATTTTCGTTCTCGTCTGCTCGTTACCCCCACCATTCTTCCCTGCTTCCACCTCCCGCCGGTACGTCCCGTTCTTCCCTTCTTGCCCGTTCGTTCTTGCCGCCCCCGTTCGTTTTTCAGTCCGCGTCCAGCCGATGCGTCCCCGCTGTTCCATTCCACTGCAGCTACTTGCGTCTACGGCTCACTTCTTCCCGATCTTTGGTCCCCTGCTTCAGACCCGCTCCCTCAGTCCCCTTCTTCATGATCCTATCCCACTGCTTTGGTCTGCGTCCGCGTCCCAGTCCCAGTGCTGTTCAGCTGAGTTCAAGCATTCAGTCGAGTTTCGCCGTGCGTTCATTCCGCATTCCGTTAACGCGCTGCTTCAGTCCCGCTACTTGAGTCTGCGTTCAACTGCGTCTGCTTCGAGCTGCGACCTCCGCACCCCACCCGCTGGTATACATGTTGTGTACACCGGCCGGTATCCACAGCTGTCTACGTCTATCTTCAGGCTAGTGATCACCACGGCCGTGGCGGGTTGCGGGTACGGGTAGGCACGGGTACGGGTACGGGTCGAGTTTTGAGTACCCGCGGCAACCCGCGCAACCCGTCGGTGACCCGCAACCTCGTGTTTGGTGCCTTGAGGTTATGGTCTCGAACCACGGACATGCCTGTTGCGTAACAATTGTTCAGCTTTTTACCAAGAAATACCTTCCAGAGCCATTCGGAAGGTCGCAGAGCTTTTGACCAGTTTAAACTCACCAGGAATAATTTTTTCCAATGTCAACATCATTCTGGAAGGGCTCCAGATCTCCTCTCCCCACCCTTTTTGTGGTTGTCTAATGGTTTCAAAGGTTCAAAAAGCGATTTTTTTTTACATCTGCTACCCGTAACTGACTGCGCGGGTCTGGCGGGTTGCGGGTATCTGTACGCCCACGGGTAAATTGACGGGTAACTCGCACCCGCGCCACGGGTCGGGTTCAACGGCGGGTGCGGGTGCGGGTCGGCGTCGGCTTACCCGCGGGCGACCCGTGGTGATCACTACTTCAGGCTATGAGCAAACCTATGCGTCGAACATCGTCTTAAAGCTTATGCGGTACGTACCTTTCCTCTTTTCTCTCTATTTCCATCTCCGTTTCCGTTTCTATCCCTCTTTCTCTTTCTCTGTGCACCTGGTCATGGTCTGTCTGAATCGAACGCGGAATTAGATTCGAACTCGGGCCTCGGTCAAACTTTTAGCAAGCTTGGTGTAATGTATTGCGAGCTCGTAAGATCAAGAGAGGCAACTCGAGAAAAGCCAGCGCTGCTTCGTTTCAGACTCGGACTCCAGGCTCGCCGGGACTCGAGTTCGGCCTCGCTGGGACTCGGACTCGGACTCGTCCTCACTCCCACTCCAGCAGCCACAATTCAACACGCATACCAGGCTGTGAATCGCTACAAGATCGCCAACCTCGAGCCGCTTGGTGAATCAAAATCGGACCCCGGTGCGGCACATCCCCTCTCAACGCTCCACCTCAGAGTCTGAGTCTGAACTCCGCTCACCACCAAGTCGGCGCGGTGCGCAACTGAAAAAACCTCACCTTCATAATCATCTCGTGGCCTCAGGCTCTTTCTTCATTCGTCCTTCTCACCTACCTCCCCAGTCCGCTTCCCCAGTTCTGGGCTAAATTTGTCCAGGTCAGTTCAGTCGTGTTCTACTTGAAAGTCAAGCTAAAGCTGAATCGACTACATGATTATGAAGGTTAATCTCTTCGACGAACCCGACGAACGCGTCCTTTTGCCCGGGTGCGTCCGCCCACTTCGTTGCTTCAGCCCTGATAATTGCGTCTGCGTCTTCAAGCTGTATCCTGCACCATTCATCATCACCATCTACCTTGCACGGGCGCACACCAATGGCTCACACCTACCCCCCAAGCACCGTCTAATTTAATTCCAGAACCTACGCGTCGAATCTGGGCCCAGCACTGGTGGCGTGCGTATACCCGACCCAGTATTTTCCGGCCACGGGTGTGGGTTCTCTCGTGACTCTCAGGCTCTTGAGCTTGGGCTCTCTACTTGAAACATTCAAACCCCCGTCCAGCACAGAGGTCCAGCGCTCTGCGCTTCGAATTAAGATTCAGGCTGG
This sequence comes from Mycena leptocephala, assembly GCA_029378395.1. Lineage (NCBI taxonomy): Eukaryota > Fungi > Basidiomycota > Agaricomycetes > Agaricales > Mycenaceae > Mycena > Mycena leptocephala. The sequence goes on along the minus strand of JARJLF010001590.1, from coordinate 39,962 downwards.
GATTCAGATTCATTTAACGGGTTCGGGCTCGACTAGGGCACGAGCTCGCTGGATTCGTTTAAACGCAGTCTCATCCCTACCCTCATACGAAGCCTAAGTCAAGTAAAATCGGCAAGACGTTCATTTGCCACGCTGTGAATCACCATATTTATGATGGTCGGGATCGATCGCTAAATCTCAATTAATTCGAGCCTCTGTGCCTTCCCAAGCCACTCGAATCAATGCCCTTCTCGTTTCTGCGACCACGCGACGACGCCTTGTGGGTTGGGCTGGGCGTCCAGTATTACTCAGTCCTTACATGAAGCTTCAACTTTGATTCTCGTCTTTGCTTCGAATCCAGACTCGGCCTCGGGCCCAGACTCGCTCGGATCGCGTCCCAGTCTGCGTCTGCGTCTTCAGTTTTGAGTTTGAACCACGCGCCCGCACAGCTGGCACACAAACAAAGACACCACCGGTACCGGTATCCACCCACCCAACCCAACCCAAGCGCTGCCGCTACACTTGCTGAGGTCGAGGCCGAGTACGAGTACGGTAGTATCCTGCCAGCGCGCGGGTTGTCGAATTGGTGATTAAAATAAATAGCATCTATAAAAATAAAAACAGCCAGGCTTGCGCCGGTGCCAGCTCCAGTTGCCAACGCCTAGCGCACGCGTCCGAGGCGGGAACAGAGGCGATGAGAGAGCGCAAATCAGGGGGTCCGGGTCGCCTCCGCTGGGAACGGGCCGCGCGGGCAGCGATCCCAACTGCACCGGCGAAGAAACAAGACACAGAGCACGGCTACCAGGAGCGTGGCAACGCTCACGGCGGAGGGGTGTTTGATGCTCGGAGCGAAAAAAAAATGGAAGGGGAAGGCAAGGAAAGGGCGTTAGGACTCGTGGATAGGTGGGTTGATTTGACAATCAAGGGCACACCTTAGATTATTACTTGATACATTGAAGTGATAGTGCGTCTGGAGTCTGGGTTCGAGGGCCGATAGATATGCTAAACATAATCATCAAGAACAAAAGTCAAATCAGAGTGGAGAGAAAGAACGCGGACACGAGCCTGCAGTACTCAGTATTCAGAAGTTTGATATGGGCCCGAGACGGAGGAAGAGGGAGGTTGGTGCGTGCTTGAGTTTCTACGGCCCGCCGGCTTGAGCTAGAACTTGTAGGATGCTCGGCTTTGCATCATACTTCACTTCGCAGTCGGTCCAGGTGAAATAAATGGCAGGATCGCCGTGTATTCGTGCCCGCGGCCCATGAATTGTTCCTTTGGGGTGTTTGAGGATAAGTACATGGGAGGGGAAGGGGTCCGAGAGTGTGTGCTCTACTCGGTGTAGGATGAGAGGGGAAGGGATATGGAAGTTAAAGAGAGGGAAGGAACGGGAAGAAACGCACCAAAATCGCGCGAATCCGACGACGATAGCCCTAATCCATCGCAGAAGGGCATCATCCATGTAGGTGCGTCGTCGGCCCTCGTTCTGTAGGTAGACTCGCCCATATCAGCAGGCGTGTGCTCCATTTCACATCCGGACATACCTCGGTCGGGACAGAAGAGAGTTGGGTGTCGCAGGTGACGAGGAATTGAGCAGTGGCTGTGTCGGTCCATGCAGAGATGTAGGAGAAGCATCGCGTCGCACTGGGCAAGGGAAGACGAGTAGAATCAGTATTGTTCTTTGGGTTAGATGAAAGAAAGGCTCGCACCTCGATGATGGAAATGGTCTGCCGGGCGCCGTAGTAGATGACTCTGTGGCTGAAGTTCGCAGTATACGTCGCCAAACGGGACTCAAGACGGTGGAAGAGACAGTGGAGGTCGTACGTCTTGCAGTATGGTGGTCAAGATTCCGGCCATGACAGTTATACAGCAGAAGAAGGCGGAGAGAGAGGCGTAGGAGTGGTTAGGGTAGGATGAGCAAGAGCGGCGAGGATGCGGTGGGCGTGAACTGAGTGGAGAGTGGAAGCTTACGCGTTGGAGGTAAGTAGTCGAGGCGCAGAGGAACGAAGAGATGGCAGCGTTGATCGCCGGTGCCGATGGGGATGATACGGCCACGTGCGCGGAAGCGAACGCGTCGCGTCGGCGCGGCGGCGGCGAAGAGGTGTGACAGGATCAGGCCTCATGCTGTACAAAGCTTGCGAGTGGGAGGCGCTGCCAACGAATCTAAGTGCGATGAGGATGAGTAAAGGAGAATGGAGTAAAAGGCGTGCTTAAACATTGAATATTGAATCCCAGTGAAAGCGACGGCAAGCCAGATTGAACCGATAGAGCCATATCAACCAGATCGAGCCACAAAGAACCAACCTCTGCGATGGCGCGTCTAAAAAATTCAGAGATTTCCTCAGCTATGTTGTCACAAATTACAATTCAAGACCAACTTAGAAACTCGTACGACTCGGCTGTTTACGTCACACTCCGTCTCTTGCCTCCCACCACCATCTTCCCGTCTCTCCTCTCACTGTAGCCCTGGCAGTATCCTCCTCTGATTAGGTCTCGGGCCTCGGTTAGTTGCTTCCAGCCACTACCTGCGAGCTCGATGAGAAATGATTCCTTGGAAGAAGAAGAGTGTAATCGCTGACTCGCGGCTGAAAAGCCCGCTCTCAATCTCTTTCTTTACCACCAAGTTCTCGGGCTCTCGCCTACGGACTGCGGGAGTGGTACGTGTGTGAATCAGGTTACCTCTAGCTCGGGTGCACAGGGATCAAGCCGTATGGCTTGATTTTTGGCAGGAGCAGCCTAAGCGAACACAGCCACATCAAGCCATATGGGATCATTTTGGCGGGGCCGGCTAGGCTACCCAGATCACCCGAGCAGGCCCTAACTGTAATCGCTGTATATGCATCACTAACTCGATCTTGACTGCTTCGTTTTGAGGATGCATCGGACGTTCGCTAGGCAGGTGCGCACTTCCATCTGTTTACGCTATAATTCGTCACTCCGAGTTCTCGTTTCCTTTGATCGCTCTGGTGAGCCACATTTGCCAGGAGATCTTGTCGCCCTCTTGGGGGGGCGGCAGGTTGCTCTGAATGTGTTGCGGATGAGAAAGCAGTCCCGGCAGATCGTGGCGAACCTGGCGGTGGCGCGCTTCCCTAGCTGCACGGTCTCTATTTCTAGGGCTAGGGGCACCGGAGAAGGAGCAGCAATGGCGCTAGGAAGTGCAGCTATCGTGCAGAGGGCCAGGACGAGGGTGGAGAGGAGGTTGTTCATCATAGTAATGAGGGAGAGAACTGAATAAGAGGAGGAAGGTGCGCTGCTTCTGGTGACTGGTCTGTTTGCTCCGTTCTAGCCAGTTTTTATATGACGGGCGGGTACATGAACCGTCCGTGATACCCAGAGCGTCTGCGATCGTATCCCTCGAAACGTGGACGGGGCTGGAAACGCCGTCTGTCCGAAAAAATAACTGGTCGCAGCCTGTGTTCTCTCCCGTCCCCCGCTTGGGTTCAAACCGATGCGATCTTTGGTGGGCACCTGCATCAGATCACTATTGTGAACTGTACATAACACCGTACATAGCACCGCGGGCAATCCGGACGATTATGTCGGAGCATGAGGGGGCGTGCCGCGAGTGCACAGGTCCATTGAGATTGCTGAAATTATCTAGGGGCATTTATTGAATATTCCCTGCATTGTATGATGATCTGTTTTTAGCCACCAGCCATCTCGTACTGCATAGCATTGCGGCTGTTCAAGTTCGCCCACAAAGAATTATTATAAATGCCGTTCACAGCCGTTGTGGCCAATGGGATGTAGTCCGTCATTATTCTAACTTATCCGTGGCAGTGATTCAATCTTCGGCCAAACATGTTTACACTGGGGCCGGACCCGCCGGCGTCACCGCCGCCTCGGTTCCGCTTTCTCCCACCCATATTGGTATTAGTATTCTACTTCGAAGTACCTCGTGCGAGCACCAATTTTGGACTCAATCGCATAAATCTGCTCCCCACACTTTCGGATCTGCCGGGTCAATCAAGACAGATAATGCTGTAAGCTCTCCAGCTCTGGCCGAAATCCCTGAAAAATATGATGCGCCACTCACCCAGCCATGAAAAGGTCTGTCCGGAGTGCCAGTTATGGAGGCGAAGGCACATCAGTGACACCAGCCAATATAAACATCGGGAAGTTGGTCATGAATACTGTTGGGAATGAAAGGGACTGAAATCTATTTGGAAATTCAAGAACCACATTTGGGATGTCTGAAGTGCGTGCGCGCTGTTCCGGGCTCTGTATCTTTAACGTGGAGGTCGAGGGCGAGCCTGAGTCGGCGTTTTCAGGTTTATTTTGAATGAGTTTTTTTTGAACCCTGAGAACGCCGATCACGTCTAGCCAAATACGACCATTCCCGCTTTTTCCCGAACGAGTGCCCGCCACACGCCCACACCACTCATCAGGATAGGTGCCTGACTCGTCGTTCCAGTGCCGCTGCCTGTCTTCTCTCTGAGAATTTCGGGAAGACATAACTTGAAGTATTTGCATGCGACTATCCGCAGTCGGTGTGCAACTAACCGGCTTGCGCGGTTCTTACTAGACCTTTCCGATCTATCGCGATCAGCTGGTAGCCGCTGAGGTATTGGAGTAGGTGGGACATATGAATGGACCGCGTTTCTTCTGCGGAAACTTGGTGAGTAGGTATCGTACCCTTTTTGATAATTCTTAATTAGTTCTGATACGTGCTACAACAGGTCTGGAAATACCAGCACACTCCCTAAGTAGGTTGTCGAGTCATTCGTCCTGATCTGGGCTGAAAGATTCGGATTCACAGTGCCCGAGCAGCGGCACAGGACGACATATTCATTTTGCGGTTGCTTCCTCCCTTTCCACACAGCTCGACTCCCGCCATCCCAGAACAGCGCGTCACAGATCTATCGACGTGGGCTCATTCTCAGCCAGCTTCGTCGGCTTACCAATGTTTCAGTTTAAATTTTCCCTCCGCTTGCAGCCGTTGCAGCGCAGGAGCTGTTCTGCTAATATATCCTTCTTTCAGCTGTGCATTCCCTGGCCTATACGGCGTAGTTCCATCGGTGCGGATTTTTTTGACTCATTCATTATCTCTGCTCAATACCCAATATTGATTGCAGTTCCACTTCACCGTCATGGGCCAATGAAGAGCTAAACCAGGTATTTTTTCGTTGATGCCCCCGCGTTCATTGCTCAGTGTTGTTGGTTTAGTTCGCCACGGAGGACCAGGTTTCTGCATTGCGGTGCAACTGCCGTTGGCGTTGCGACTCCCAACAACAATATCGTGAGTCCCCTTCCCAGGCTCTCATTATACTTTTACTGACCCTTTCATTGTTTCAGTCGCCGGTGCGCATGAGCATTCTTTCGTGTAAGTATGCATTTATCTTTGTTCTCAGACAGATATTGTGCAGCGACGGACAGGCGATGTCTTCTCGAGCTAATTGGCAACGCTTGGTCGTAGATATCCGTGCAATATAATAATGGTTTGAGTTCCTCTGATGCGAAGATCACTGGGCAAACGGGAAGAAAACTATCGCCCAAGGCCTCGCCAAACCTTGCCAAGACTAGGTAATTTGGGGGAATTTGGCGCTAAATTATTCTAAAGGTCGTAAAAAAGCTAACGGTCCCAATCAAACAAATTGGCCGAATTGGACCTTTTTTTCAGGACAATCTGGCCATTTTCCCAAAGGAGGTCTTTCCTGATGGTGTCATGTCTCCAAAATGTTTGGAGACAGAATAATAATGCACTGATTTTTAGATTTATTTATTATTGATGGGAATCAAGTCAGAAGTGTGAGTCACGATAAAATGACTCTCACTCAGGAATTGTGCTGGAATTACAAGAAGGAGTCAGATCAAGGGAGTCACAGAGAAATGACTCACATCCATAGAAAGCAGAAGAACTTTATGAAAGAGTCAGATTGAGTCAGGATTTTGGAGTGACTCCTGTCATGACTCATAGAAGAAATAGTATATAAGTAGTCAACTCATGTATGATCATCACCAAATTAACCTGCTCTTGACTGTTAAACCCGAACCTGTTTGTTGTGTGACAACTGCCTAACCGAATTAGGTAGTTCTTTCTAAACCGTAACCGCCGCTGCCTAAGACTGTAGCATACTGAAATTGCTAAGTCTTTCCCTCCGAAACCGAAACCCACCGCTGATTGACTGTAGCATACCGAACTTGCTAAGTCATTCTTTCCCGAACCCGCCGCCACCTAAGACTGTAGCATACCGAACTTGCTAAGTCTTCCCTTCTGAAACCGAACCCACCGCCACCCGAGACTGTAGCATACTGTATCATTTCGACCAAGTGTTCAGGTGACACGTGATGCGGCCCTTTGAACTGAACACTTGGGACATAGGTGACGGTGACATCGAGATTTTTAGGCCCAAATAGGCTCAAAAACACCAAAAATTTTGGTCCGGCAATCGCCGGACTACTATATATAGTAATTTTCCCATGATTGCCGAGAAATGAACACCTAGGAAAGTGAACACCTTAGGTGACACGTGACACCCCATGAACACTTGGTCGAAATGATACAGTACCGAACTTGCTAAGCCTTTCTTTCCAAAACCGAACCCGCTGTTGAATGACTGTAGCATACTGAACGTGCTAAGTCTTTCACTCCCGATTCTGTACTCCACCGCCGCTGTTGCTTGCTGAACCACCGAAGTGTTCCGAAGCAACTTCTCTCTGAGATTCCCCTTGAAGTGAGTAATTTGTTTATTGCTTATTTCATTTCCCTCTTTTCCTTTTCTATCGAACACACTTAGTTCAGTAGAAACCTCCTCTTAACATTGAAAAATGGCTTGACAATGAAAGTCGTCTCTCTCGAGGAAGCAGTACCATATAGAGGTGAGTGAGGAATTACTGTGGTGTGAAAAATTAGGGACCCACTGTCAGCAGGATGGTGATTCACTCTAAAGCTCGAAGTTTCGGAGGCTCTGGAGGCTCAAGTATTATTAATTAGTGAAAGCGATTCACAGCGTGGTCTTGTGCTGACTTGACTTGGGGTGGAAGAGAGCAAGAGAGAACACATACCATAAAGGGCCGCAAGGCACAATATCATGATTTGGTCTCAAGCGACCCGCTTAGGCGCCATAGCGGGGGTCACCGTGGGTGCAAACCCGGGCTGCAATGCCCACTCCTACCCGCCCCCACCACCGATATCTTGCCAGTCCCGCCGCCGACCAGCGTGGGGAAGTGGGACATGGTGGTTCCGGATCAAAGAGCCCCCCGTAACACGATCATCTGACAGCACGCAGTGCCTTAGAACCTTAGTACTCGCGTTGCCCTCCCTTGCAATATTCACCACACCGCAAAGTGCTTGCACGTGCCACCTGCTGCACAATCCCTCAAATAGTCAGAGCACCAAGCAGGCGAGCTGGTTCTCCCAAACAGGAAAATCAAACTTGTAAAAAGACTTACCTCCACATACCATACAATATCTCGCTTCCCTCCAGAACAAAAATGAAGGCAAAAAATACGGCCAGAAGCCACGACGCCAACAGTCCCCCAACATTCCTCTCCAAAAACACGAAGAAAAAAAAGAGATGATTGCGGCTGGTGGCTGCGGGCCCACAAGTCTCTCCAAAATTTATATTCCTCTCCTCTTCAAGGATAAACAGTGAAGAAACAAAGATGAAAATAAAGAAAGGATCACGGCCTGAGGCCGCAGGGCCATGAGCCCTCTAAGAGAAAAGCACAGAACAATCCTCTGGCCAGAGGGCGACAGTATACACCATGCAGTGAATTAATTTACAGTGTCTCCCTTCTACAGACTTTTTCTGGTGGCTGACCATTTCTGCTGACAGAGGGATCTGGAGCGGTTGAAACGTGACTTATTACGGCTGTTGCAAGGGGCACCCACCGGAAGATGCCGAGACCCAGCGGTCTGGGACCCCTTATTTCACTTTTCGGAATTTGTTCAGAACATCCTAAAAATGTTGAGAGAGTCAGAAAAAATCAGATTTTTTGAGGGGTGCCGGTGGGTCAAAGCATTGACGAAAATCAAGCCCAAGCCATTGCCGATAGTGCCGAGTGTTTCGCGAAGTGTCTGGTTATGGTTAAAAAACATTTAAAAATGCTGACTTATGTGGGAAATTACCAAATTTGGCTGTGGCTGTGCTCGGCTAATAGGTAGGTAGCGTCCAGCGGCCGTTAATTCACTTTTCCGACCCTGCGTGGGAAATTTTAAGGCTGGGTGCCCCTTGGGCTGTTGATGAGTGCGCCATCCAACGATCTGCGACCCCTTGGGAGGAAGGACAGCGTGGCGCTGTCATGTGGATTGATGCGCTCTGCTTCCGGCCACCACTGGCACCTTGTCAGGAAAACTCATTAGGGTTCGCCCTTTTTGCTCCCTTTTTGCTCCCCTTTTTGTACCCTCTTTCATGCATGGCAGAAAATGCACTATAAAATCCAAGGAATACGCAGATTTCTACTCACACCTGGATGCCCGGAGGGACGATAACACCCGTTGATTTCGCCCTCCTCGTCGACTCCCCAAACCGTGCTGGTTGTTCGATGACAGTGTCGCCGAATAGTCCTCGCATGGTATCGCGGATGTTCTCGTAGGATGTTCTGAACGATAATTAGGGCCAACAAGACAAGAAGCGAACAAGACATACGCCAACACCACAGCGTCAATCTCGAGGGATGAACCATCCGTGAACACGGCGGAACTCTCTGTGAATCGCGCAATCTCGACACCTTGCTTGATTTTGACCTTCCCCGAGCGAATGAGATCTGCAACACCGACGTTGAGCACTGGTACAACATTGAGTCGGAATTTCATGAAGTCGAGATGATAATCCCTCACAGTAGCCCGGATCCAAGGTTCAGTACGCCGAAACCGTATCAAAGCGTTACCTACCTCCGAAATGCTCATATGCCAGTGGGTGATGACCATTTCCGTCTGTCCCCATATTCAGCTTCAACCCAGCCTCGCGCAATCCCTCGTGGGTCACTTTCTGCTGGGCCCACATGTGATGTGTCGTGGCCTTTCCAATTTCTCGTATCAACAGAAACGGGACGGCCTGCGACTTGAAATCCGCGACGTCTGTCGGGACATTCGGAGGCCAGAGCCTTTCTAGCTTTGTGCGACGTTGTCAGCCGATATGACGCACGTCGAGCGCTGGAGCATCGTGGCCTCCGCTGCACCGTGAAACGCAGGGTCCTGGCAGATGTCCGCAGAGCTGTTTCCTGCCCCGACGACAAGCGTGCGTTTCCCCACGAAGCCCTTTCCCCCAGCGTACGCTGCGAGAACGATGTGAGCTGGATGTGACCTGCTCCACGGCAGTGTACGCCCTTAAGGCCTTAACAGCACTTTTGAAACTCTCAAGCCTTCCTAAGGTCTAAGGCTTGGGCTAAGGCCTTAAAACATATCTATTTATTTCATTTCTCTTTTTATTTATTTTGAATTTTCCCTTCCAGAAATTGCTCGAGGTCTGAATTCGGTGCACAGAACATACAGCACAAGGATAATACACAATGCTAACCAACATATGTATTGTCGGATGGAATCTCCACTGCTCCATCATCCAGCCATGCGTCCTCCTTTGCCTCAGCAAGCGCCTTAGCCTCTGCCAAACCTGTCATAAGAACCGCCTCTGCGTCGATCTCCTCCTGCCAGAGGCGGATAGCATGGTTCTTTTCGGCTCCCCCAAACAGTTTGGCAAGTGATCTCTTCGTCCATTTTGAGCGGCATGCTTCGTCAGCTAAATCCTTTGCATTCTCGACACCTGTATCCTCGGCTTCCGCAGCTTGCGCATCTGAAACCCAATTATTCATCACCGCCCTCCAACCCGCCGAGCCAGGGACAAGTACAAGAGGAACCCTTGGAAAGGAATAAGCTAGAGGCATTTCCAGGGCCAGTATGAGTCTAGGATAGGCGGCATGCAGGGAAGGCAGGGACTACACGTCAAGGATGCGTGCAGGCTGAGCGAATCCATTGGTGGGGTCGCCGGGATAGACCAAAGCCGGCACCTACATACATTCGAACCCCCGGCACATTCAGCTTATGGGCGGCACATTCGGGGCTCTGTTGGCCGCCGTGTCTGTTGAACCAGGGCACATTCGTACCATCAATTGAGAATTGATCCCGCCTGGAGCGCACTTTACCATCAAGTTACGAGTCTTGAATGGGTGCAAGGCAGAAATGGCAGAAACACAATAGATAAAAAAAATGTAATTGAAACACTGGAATCTAACCTGGCTTGCTGCATCAGGAAAATCTACTTTACTGAATCTGTGACAATTCAGCTGGATCTGGGGAATTTGGTCGAATTGTAACCCAATTTGTCTTCGCGAACGTTGGCGAGTACAAATCACAAATGCTATAGATCCGATCGTGTATCTATAAATTTGACCAAATTTGTGAGAATCTGGGCGCATTTTTGACAATCTTCCTCCAGCTTTTACTTCCCCGTACTTAGAGAAACCACAAGATGCTATAATAAAAAATGTATTAAAGATATGTAGTAACAGTATTATCTACGATCCCATGTAACACTGTTCATGCCATTGATGCCACATATATCAAAAATTGAGGTACTGTCAGCTGGAGGTCAGGATATACTACGAGGCATGCAAAACAATCCTAGATACTCGCAGATATATGAATACCGGGGGGTTCAGATGAGAGCTAGCAGGCATTGAGCTGCGCAAGAGGATTTGGGTAAAGAAAAAAACATCAGCGGTAATTCAAGTTTTACAGCATGAGAACAGCATACCTCTGACTCGGGGACACTAGTTGTAGGAAGCGGCGGCGTTGTTAGCATGAAAGGTAACTATGAGGGCTCACGGCTAAGGCACATGGCAGATAGGTCTAATGGATCGTAATCCCCGCAGCGAGCAAATCTACAAGGTCCTGTGCATGTTAGGTAAGCTTCCTTCAGTTCCATGTAGTTCTGTGCGGCAACTTACTCAAGACTGCGCTGCACAGATTAGACATCACGACATGTATGTGCAGCCGGAGGATTGGAACGCGGTGCGGGGTGCTTTGGTGTGCAACTTACATGTGTGGGACAAGTTGTCACTAAGCGAGTGCGGGGAGCGGATTAGGCAGCGTAGAGGATGCATCTGAAATCAAGGCATAAACAAGGACACCGCGGATACATAACAGCGAGGCGGGTCATGGTGCGACATACTTAGGTGTAGAAGCAATCAGTCGACGTGCCGAGACCCTGTCCAAGCAGAGTTGGTCGGTGGCGGTATGGGTTTTTGGTGCTATTGGTGGGCATTTTGACGCATTGGCGCGCTTGTTGCAGCGAGGGGTGGTGGTGGGAAGAGGAAAAGAGGCGGGATGCGGTGAAGAACGACACGTGTCTTTTCCCAGAATAGTCGGCGCCAAGCCCGGCACATTCCCGAAATGGAATGTGCCGCTCTTGCGTTCACCCGTGGCACATTCACTCAATGTGCCGCCTGTGAGCTGAATGTGCCAAGGGCTCGAATGTATGTATGTGCCGGCCTTGGTATACTGTAGTATTTCGTTCAAATCGACACTGGGTGTGACGCGTGACCCAAAAAACCAATTCGACATTTTGACAGCAGCCAAAATTTGGCGTGACACCAGCGAAATTTTCGACCTTGAAACGAAAATTTTGGCTTTTTTGTGTCTTACAGGCAATTTTGAGCCCGGTGTGATGCTCGGGAGGTTCGACAAATGGCCGCGTGATGCGTGACCCTTGCCAAATTTCGATATCGATAGGGGGGTGCGTGATGCGTGACTGTCGATTTGAACGAAACTACAGTATACTTGTTTGGCCCCCACCCAGGAAAACAAAAGGGCGACAAAGAAACCCTTTGGTTACACAGGGGTACCCATCGTTAAAATTTCCTACACAGGGTCGGAAAAGTGGATTAAGGCCCTCCGATGCCCTCCCTCCCTCTTAGCCGAGCACAGCCACATCTAAATCGGGCAATTCTCCCAGGAAAATGTTCAAAAACGGCAGGTTCCGGACTTCTTTTGGTGCCGAATCCGTAGCGAATTTCCAGTCCGAACCCAATTCCGCCTTGCTTTTAATTCTTGCCAACTCACCAACGCCACTTAGGTACCCAGAAAAATTCGTTTTTTTTTTGACCCTTCTAAAAGCATTTTCAAAGTGTTTTGAGCAAATTCCAAACAGCGAAATAAACGGTTCGAGACCCACCCTCCCTCCTAAGGCTGTGTCTCGGCATTTGCCGGTGGGTACCCCTTGTTACACCCCATTTGGATTGCATCAGCAAGTGCGTACCAGGTGCCTTTGACGCATCTGATTTCAGATGCGTTGGTCTTTGCCCCCAGTGTCAGCTCGCAATCCCCGCTCTAAAGGAGGCGCCTCTCATCCAGTCAACCAGCCAGCCAGCCAATCAAACAACGACTGCCTGGAGTGTCCTTGTCCGCGTCCGCACGTGCGCCGTTCCTAGAGAGGGCGAGTCAGCGCTTTCAGGTTGATTTTGAATGATGAATAAGTGAACCCGAGAACGCCGATCACGTCCAGCCAAATACGACCATTCCCGTTTTTTCCCGAACGAACGGAGGCCGTTCCCGCCACACGGGTAGATAGGTCCCCATCATCCTTCCTGAATCCTTGTGCTCCTCTCTCTGAGAATTTAAATAAGACATATATACATACGAAGCGTGCAGAGTTCGTTGAGCGCTCCGACTTGGTGACAAGAATTCATATTTAGACTCTGAGTTGGAGCATTGGGAGGAGATTGGGGTTGTTTCGAGCAGAGAGCGCAAGAGAGAGTCAGAGAACCCATAACCCATAACCATAACCGGAGGCTGACGCCCCAGGGCATGGGCCAGGGGCGCAGAAAAACGAGGGCATACACCCCCAGCTCTGAACCGAGGTCCGATGCGTAGGCTCAGAGAGAACCCATAACCCATAATACAGGAAGGGAACCTAGACCCAGAAAGTGTTTTGCCGACTTGTAGCATTTTAATTTTCCTTAAGTAAGTTGATTATCGTCGCTTGCCAGTGCACAGGAAGCCCGAATGATAGAAGGATTGAGTGTGCGATCAAACCCATTAAAAAAAAAAGCAGTCTTTCTTTGCTGAGAGTTGGTGGGTTTAACCGTTCGTTTGGCCCGCCTTGCTATGATTCAAGTCAAATTCAAGTAAGTATCACGAACGAGACTATTCATACTTCTATCAACTCGCAAGTCTTTTTTTTTCAGAAACGCGTACGAAATGGTGCCGCTTGCGTACTTCGTCAAACCAAACCGCCGTTGCAATTGGTGGCCAAAATCGAACTCTTCACTTCCGCGTTGAAGATGTACAACAGTGCCATCTGATTCAAATGACCATATCCTATCCTCCTTGTCCCATCGATTGGCCTACCTCCTACAACATGCCTCTGCAGCGAATGACGAACGCGCGTGTCGACGATGCGGCTCACGACCGACCTGGACGCAGCCTTTTAAATTTGTGCCGGAGATCCACCACGTATCCGAACCACGCAGCAGACATTGACCACGAAAAGTCAGGGAGTGCAGGCGGGCGCTCGGGGATGACGCAGGTGGAGCGCAAAAATTTATTTTATAATAATTTTTTGGGACGTACGTAGATACCATATCACTGTCCGGTTGTTTGCGCTCGTGAGCAGGCGACAGCACGTAGGTATAGATATCGCGATTCACAGCCGGGTACCGGTGTACTTGTTGAGTCATGCCTGCAGGGTAGGGGTCGGGGTGAGAATGAGTCTAAACGAATCGGAGCGAGTCCGAACCTGAGTCCGAGCTCGCGTCCGAGTTCGAGTCCAAGGGACCCGAGCCCGAGTCCCAGCGATCCCGACTCCAAGTCTAAATTCGAAGCACAGAGCGCTGCTGACGGGGTTTTGCATTTTTCAAGTAGAGAGCAAGAGCTCAAGAGCCTGAGGGTCGCGGGAGAACCCGTAACCTAGAATTTAGAAAAGACTGAGTCGGGTAAACACCACGCTCCGGAATCTGAAGCTGGGCAGCGTAGATGTTAGGAAACAGCTTGAAGATACAGACACAATTATCAGGGCTGAAGAAGTGGACGATGAACGCACCGGGGGAACGGAACGGCACTGGGAGGAATGACGGGGGAAGTTCGTCGAAGAGGTTAACCTTCATGATCAAATAGTAGGTTCAGCTCCGAATTTAGCTTACCCTTCGAGTAGAACACGACGGAACTGAGCTGAAGAACGGACCCACTGGACAGATCTAGACCTGAGCTGGAGAAGCGGACTGGGGAGAAGGAAGGAATGAATAAAGAGCCTGGGGCCGCGAGATGAAGCTCGAAGTGTTTTTAGCCGCGCACCGCACCGACTTGTTAAGCAGTATTCGGATTTAGACTCAGACTCCGACGGGGAGCGTTAGGAGGGGATTCTTCCGAGTTGCCTGTCGCAAGAGATCGAGAGACTCGAGAGCGTCAAGAACGTCATCGGTCGCTCGAAAGAGCAAGAGAGAACCCATAGCACACAGCCCATAACCCATAAGTTAATACAAGACGAGTTCCGCGTCCGATTCAGACAGATACCACAGAAAACAGTGGTAGAGGGTCGGGTATACATGGCCACTGCACCAGCTCTGGAGCCACATATTTGAATTCGATGCACGGGTTCGGTCTCGTCCTCAGCCCTCTACCGTCTGGATTATGGATTATGGATACTGGTACGGGACCGGCGGCTGCGTGTGCGTGCCAGCTGCGTGGGCTTCGCAGTAGCTTGAAGATGCAGACTCCCAAACTCCCGAACATCTGAAAAGAACTGAACTGCACTGGGTCGCGGACTGCACTGAACAGCACTGGGACGTGGACTGAAGAGCGGGGAGAAGAAGGGAAGAACGAGGGGAAGAAGGGAAAGACGAGGAGACGAGACGAGTTTCAAGAATGAGAAGGTTGAGCTCCACTGCGATCCGAGTTTGATTTTGATTTTGATTATAATTCCGGTGGCTCGGAGGGTCGAATTTAGGGATAGAATTAGCTATAGCAACTAGATATGGCGATTCACAGCCTGGTATGACTACGTCTGGAGTTGTACTTATCAAGTTGTGCCTCCTGGGAGTCGGGGTGAGAATGAGTCTGAATCTGCGATCCCGCGTCCGAGTCTACAGTACATCGAAGCGAAGAGTGCCGGGATTTTTGCATTTTTTTTTCGAGTTGTACAACAAAACCGCTCGCTTCGACCGAGGGCCACGATCCTATTTTTTGATTTCCTATTCCGATTCAGCCTAGGCATGCGCGCAGAAGCAGAAACGGGAATAGAGAAGAGAGAAAAGAGCGAGTGTGTGAGGAGTGGTGAAGAGTGAGGGTAGTCATCGCACCATAGCCAACTCTGTAACATGTCACGGCGGGTAAGATGCGGTTTTAATTCACGTCGAGCGGCTAAGAGGGTCGAATATTAATTAGCGAAAGCGATTCACTGGCGGGTCCGACTTGTGCCTGCCTGCCGAGGTAAGGTAGGAGTGGGGTGGGGTGAGCCTGAATCCCAGCGATCCCGAGTCCTCGTCCGAGTCTGAAGCGAAGCGATTCACAGCGCTGCCAAGATCTAGAGAGCGAGTCGAAACCACAGAAACATAAGTAAGTTCGATTGCGGTCCGAATCCGAATAATCCGATTCCGAAACCGATTTCGATTTCGATTCAGATAGACAGACCCTGGCCATGACCACGGCCATGCGTACAGAGAAAGAGAGACAGAAAGAAACTAGAAAGAGAAACGGAAAGGAGAAGAGAGAAAAGTGAAGGTACGCACTACGCAGAAATTACGCGTAGCTTCGTCCCATGCCTCAGGCCTCAGCCCTCGGCCTGAAGTCAATTCGATGGCGTCTGGACTATCAATACACGACCGGCGGCCGTGTCCATGGGCCAGTGCGTGCAGGGCTGTGGCCGAGGGCATCAAAGCTCTAAGATGCAGACACAAGTAGCGGAACTGAACGATGCAAACGCATGGGCGGGATTGGGACGTGGACTGAAGAACGAAGAGCGGGGGAGGACTGCGACGCGGACTGGGACTGGGACGCACCGGCACTTCGACTGGACGTATCCACCACAACGAACGGGGGCGGCAAGAACGAAGACCGGAGGAGGAAGAACGAATGGGACCCGGGGAGGAGGTAACGGTGAGAACCAGAGTGAGAGCTGAGCACGTTTGGGTGGCCGCGGGCGTCGCAGTTTGAAGACGCAGCGTGAAGTCCCACCGACGCAATTGCGCCAGTGCGTGCTCGAGTTCTTGGAGCGCTGGCGGGTGATATAGAGGGTGGTGGGCAGCAGGGCGAGGAGCACGGTAAGCGCAGCGAGGACGTCGCCTGTGATTTTGCCTTTGTTGCTCGATTTGCTCCCACTCGAAGAGGCGACGGCGGCGGTGGGGACGGGGATGTACGTCATTCTCCGGGATAAAGAAAACGGGCGAGTCGGGACGGGGACGAAGGAGAGTCAGTTGACGGACTGCGCGGGGTCGGCCTGCGCACGGGCCGGGAGGGCAGCGGTGAGGCAGGCCAGGAGGCTGGCGCAGAGGCGCATTGTTGTTGTCTTGCGCAAGCCGTGGTTGTCACGTCATAGGCCCCGTGAAGCTCCAGCCAAGGATTGTCCGGAAAATAGGATTTTTTAGGGCAAAAATATCGGATTTCCTTGTCCGAGAATAGGATTTTTGGGGCCAAAAGTTGCGAAGCCTTGTCCGCAGATAGGATTTTTCAGGCCCCAAATGGATGATTTTAGGGGGATTTGAGTCCGATTTGCCCCGCTCACGGCGATCAATCCTGATCTGACTAGTTCTGGTGTAGGAACTAGCTCTGACACGCCAACAGCCAACAAACGGCGGTGGTGAGCAAAATTCTGCGAAAAAAGGTCCGAAAATGCGCTTTTTGGGGGCAGAGTACGTGACCACCCTTGTCCGATATAGGATTTTTGAGGTCCAAATGTCGCCAAAAGATAGGATTTTTTAGGCCGAAAGCTGGTATTTTTTGCGGACAATCCTTGGCGGGAGCTTCACGGGCACGTCATTTCAATTACTTCACGGGTTGATCCGGGGCGATAAGATAGAGAAAGATAAGGCTCGCACGGTTCAATTCAACGGTACGTGTTCGCGATGCGGACTCGTACTGTAGAATTCGTCCTGATTTCGTGGAAATTCTGTGCCCGTGTGTGGTGCCTTTCCGCGCTCTCGACGTCAATCAGCTCCAAAATCGCTGCTGGCTGCCCTGGCCACATTCGCCTCGAAATACTAGTAGTTTTTTTCGTAGAAGAAATCACAGAGTATTGAGTCGGCACACACGTCCAAGAAAAGCAATGAACCGTCGTCCGAGCTCGCGACTAAGCTGAGGCTCGTAGCGGAGGAGATATGAGGCTTGCCTTACTGTAATTGATTGAGACATGAAGCTTTGATTGAGTGTAATAATACAAGTCCGTGATCCATTAAATTAGCCATCCTATCCTATCTTAACTCTTGACTCTGAAACAAGGACCGCATAACAGCAATGCAATCATGCTGACTTCAAGACTCAAGTCGGAATGCCACCCCCCATCAAATGCACAGAAACAGATCTACCGTCGGAGTCAGAATGAAGCCACGAAGGATTGTTGAGGATGATTATAATTACTCTGTTGCCACGACTTGTCCCCGCCGTCCTGCCCCTCAGTTGAACCGTTCGATGCTTATGAACACCACATAGGTGCATAGGGAGCCTCGTAGATGCCCCATATCCGGAATCTGTGCGTGGGTATGGTCGCCCAAATACCAAAGTCCCTACGGTGGCCGTGGCTATGCGAGTCCGCAGCTAGGTGGTCGAGTGCGAGAAATCAGAATCCCATGAGTTTCTAACTGTGCCAACGTGCACCGTCTTTTTATAACAGGACGGAATTCTTCTATCTGCGCTGTGCGGGAATCTCGTTGGATCCGCCCATAATGAACCTCCATGAAGGAAACACTATGGCTAGCTGTTTATTGTTACGCCGCAGGCTGGGTGTTGCGAAATGGCCTCGGGAATCATGAAGTAATTTCCAGCGTTCTCGCTGTTCAACTTTGCAACAGTCATTTCTTTTTAGAGACGCAGTTCTCAGTCTTAGCTGAATCCGCGGCCCATAATTATGCCTCAAGCCGTGGGATTGTTTAATTCACGTATTTGTTACCGGAAATGATCCGTTGGGCTGAATTTCGTGAGTGCAATCAGGCCAGACTGCAACGCCGGTGGTTTGTTGCAGTTCAAATCGGTTGAACTCCAGCCTGCGGTTTTGCCGTATGCAGTGTACTATGTAATAATGTAAACATTCACTCTCTCTCGGCGTGCGAGGCTGTGCATCAACAGCACAAAGTTTCCTGGGCTGATTGCACATGGCAGGTGAATAGCTTCCAGCATCGCGCGGTGGAAAGAAACCGCCGATGATCGACATCAAGCTGTGATGAGATCCGTAACGGTGGCGACAGCATGTCGGACTCAGTGTAGTGGGGAGCAATATTGGTAGCGGTGGGAGATAGAGAACCAATACCAAAGAAATGTTTACTGAAAATTCGAGGAGTGGGCCAACTCATGGGCGAAAGAAGGTCAGAAGAGGGTGGCGGGTGTACGGGCGCCAAAAATCAATTCATTTATCAATTCACACCATCAATGCACACCCATCTGGCATCTGACATTCCGGCGTTAAGAGTTTTGTATAAATTTACCATCAGCATCGTTCTATCACACCCCCATCTTACCATCCAGCAGCTTATGAATGGCAAACACAGAAACTGTGAAGAAATCCCGTGTTATCCTATTCCGACCTGACTGGAAACAGGACAAACCGGATATCCCTTCCGAGGATTCCGAAGGACAGTCAGTCTCTCAGCAGAGCGTGGCTAGGAATATGGTGGGTTTTTAAGGTTTTCGAAGTTAAGATATATGGTCACTGTATTGAAACAGGAACCAAATTTGGACGGGTCTCAACTCAACTCTCAAGATGTTTCACTTTCAGAACCCGTTACAATGCATTCTGAGGACGATGGTTTTGAGGATGTGGTGAGTACATACACGAATTCCATTCATGCCACAAAGCTAAAGCCCTTTATAGGACTCTGACTCTGGTAGTAATGAAGCAGAGAATTCCGAGGATCTGGTGAGTGCAGAAAAGGAATGTGTTACTGGAAAGCTGGAATCAGTTTTCAGGATTGGAGTCCAGAAGACATCACAGCAGTGCAAGAACTTATAGAACAGACAACTCAAGAGGATCCACATATGCCCTCATATCAACATATACTGGGTGCATATTTTAGATGGAGATATAGGGAGTCAGGCAACTTGAACGACCTTGAAAGCTCTGTGGAGCACTCTCAGGTGGCACTAGATCTAACCCCAGAAGGACACTCTGATCGAGCAGATGCATTACAACACCTGGGTGTGGCACTTACAGATCGTTATCAAAGGCTGGGAGACCTGGCAGACATGGAGGCTGCACTGAAGGCAGATCAGGAGGTAGTAGAACTAACTCCACCAGATCATCCTGATCGAGCAGACCGATTGCAAAGTCTTGCTGTATCATTCACAGATCGATATCGGAGGCTGGGTGAGCTGAAGGACCTGGAAGCTGCACTGCAAAACAAGCTGGAGGCAGTAGACCTGACTCCACCTGGACATCGTGATCGAGCAGGCCGATTGCAAGGTCTTGCTGTATCATTCACAGATCGATATCGGAGGCTGGGTGACCTGAAAGACCTCGAGGCTGCACTGCAAAACAACCGGCAGGCAGTAGACCTGACACCACCTGGACATCCTGATCGAGCAGGCCGATTGCAAGGTCTTGCTGTATCCTTTGGGGACCGATATCAGAGGTTGGGTGACCTGAAAGACCTTGAGGCCACACTGCAAACAGATCAGGAGGCAGTAGACCTGACTCCACCTCGACATCCTGGTCGAGCAGGCCGATTGCAAGCTCTTGCTGTATCATTCACAGATCGATATTGGAGGCTGGGTGACCTGAAAGACCTCGAGGCTGCACTGCAAACCAAGCAGGAAGCAGTGGACCTCACTCCACCTGGACATCCTCATCTAGCAGGCCGATTACAAGCTCTTGCTGTATCATTCACAGATCGATATCGGAGGGTGGGTGACCTGAAAGACCTCGAGGCTGCACTGCAAACAGATCAGGAGGCAATAGACCTGACTCCACCTGGACATCCTGATCGAGCAGGCCGATTGCGAGGTCTTGCCGCATCATTCACAGATCGATATCGGAGGCTAGGTGACCTGAAAGACCTCGAGGCTGCACTGCAAAACTACCAGGAAGCATTGGACCTGACTCCACTTGGACATCCTGATCGAGCAGGCCGATTGCAAGCTCTTGCTGTATCCTTTGGGGACCGATATCGGAGGCTGGGAGACCTCAGAGACCTCGAGGCTGCACTGCAAACAGATCAGGAGGCAGTAGACCTGACTCCACCTGGACATCCTGATCGAGCAGGCCGATTGCGAGGTCTTGCTGCATCATTCACAGATCGATATCAGAGGCTGGGTGACCTGAAAGACCTCGAGGCTGCACTGCAAACCAAGCAGGAGGCAGTAGACCTGACTCCACCTGGACATCCTGATCGAGCAGGCCAATTGCAAGGTCTTGCTGTGTCATTCACGGATCGATATAAGAGGCTCGGTGACCTAAAAGACCTTGAGGCTGCACTGCAAACAGATCAGGAGGCAGTAGACCTGACTCCACCTGAACATTCTGATCGAGCAGGCCGATTGCAAGCTCTTGCTGTATCCTTTGGGGACCGATATCAGAGGCTGGGAGACCTCAGAGACCTCGAGGCTGCACTACAAACAGATCAGGAGGCAATAAACCTAACTCCACCTGGACATCCTAAACAAGCAGGCCGATTTCAAGCTCTTGCTGTATCATTCACAGATCGATATCAGAGGCTGGGTGACCTGAAAGACCTCGAGACTGCACTGCAAAACTATCAGGAAGCACTGGACCTCACTCCACCTGGACATCCTGATCGAGCAGGCCGATTGCAAGCTCTTGCTGTATCCTTCAGGGACCGATATCAGAGGCTGGGTGACCTGAAAGACCTCGAGGCTGCACTGCAAAGAGATCAGGAGGCAGTAAACCTGACTCCACCTGGACATCCTGATCGAGCAGGCCGATTGCAAGCTCTTGCTGTATCCTTTGGGGACCGATATCGGAGGCTGGGTGACCTGAAAGACCTCGAGGCTGCACTGCAAACCAAGCAGGAGGCAGTAGACCTGACTCCACCTGGACATCCAGATCGAGCAGGCCGATTGCAAGGTCTTGCCTTATCATTCAGAGACCGATATCAGAGGCTGGGGGACCTCGGTGACCTTGTGCCCATTCAGACTCACTATATTGAGTCATTCAGACTTGCTACTTCAGACCCTGAAAAATCATGGCAGAATGCTCTCTCTTGGGCAAACTTTGCTGAAGAATTTCAGCCAGATGATTGTATCCGTGCATTCAATGCAGCCTTTGGTCTTCTCCCTGAAATATTGTGGATTGGGCACTCCATCCCTGTGCGCCATGATGCTGTCCGTAGGCTTGATATTTCGGGTGCAACCTCAGCTGCTGTGCGAACATGCATTGATCTCATTGAATTTCATGTTGCTGTGGAACTTCTTGAGCAAGGACTTGCCACTATTTTTCAACAACTGCTCCAACTGAAGACAGATGTTGATGCACTCCTGCCTGATCAGGCTAGGAAACTCATAGACCTATCTTCAAAACTTTACAGTGGAACATTCTCTGATTATCCAATTAGCATTGTTGAAGACAGAAAGAAATTGCTGGATGACATTCGCAAACAGCCAGGCTTTGAATATTTCCATCTTCCAAGATCCTACAATGTTCTTTGCCATGCAGCACAAGGAGGACCTGTCATAATCCTCACCAGTCACAAAGCTCATTGTGATGCAATAATCCTCCACAATCCAACTTCAGACCCAGTCCATGTTCCACTCCCAACTGTTACACTAGACCTACTCAAATCACAACGATACATGCTGACATCTTTGCTTCGTCGCTGCAATCTTCGAAACCGAGGCCAATCATCAGCATCGCGAGTCTTTGCTGGCCGTGAATGCTTCACACAGAAACCAACTGAGGAATGTTTCAAAGATCTGTTGACCTGGCTCTGGATTCATGTCACAAGCCCAGTCTATGCAGATTTGAAATCAGTCAGTGAAAATATGTGGTTCCTTCTTCCACAGCTAATCTTGTTTTTAGCGGGGTATTTCCAATGGCAGGCTCTGGTGGCTGCCAACAGGTGCATTCACAGGACTGCCGTTGCATGCAAGCCCACCAACAGATGAATTTATCCATTCATACACAGCAACTCTAGGGTCTCTCTTAGATGCTTATAAAAAATCATCTCACACTGCACTGAAATTGGCAGTTGTTGGAGTTACACACACTGATTCCAATAGAAGTAACTCCCTCAAAGGTGTAGAGCTGGAAGTTGACAAAATTCTCTCCATTGCCAAAGACTACGATGTCCGCTGCCTTCTGGGAAATCAGGCAAAAGTTGATGCCGTGAAATTGCAACTCCAGGACTGCTCCTGGGTTCATTTGGCTTGCCATGGATATCAAAATCTCGAGTACCCTACGCAAAGCCATCTCCGGCTTTATGAAGGCAAACTGGAGTTGAACACAATTCTTCGCATGCCTCTGCCCAATGCACAGTTTGTCTTTCTCGCTGCATGTCAGACAGCCATGGGAGATGTCAAACTGGCGAATGAATCGTTTCATCTGGGTGGTGGATTCATTACTGCAGGTTTCCAAAGTGCAATTGGAACCATGTGGTCTATGAATGACAGTGATGGCCCAACGGTTGCAGAAATTGTATACTCCCATCTTTTTCGCGAAGGTCAACAGCCCAAACATACTGATGCAGCCGAGGCTTTACAGCTTGCAGTCAAAGAGTTAAAGAGTAGGAAGGTCCCTTACGAACGATGGGTGCCATTTATCCACATTGGAATCTGATGTTAGAATTAGTTTTCTGTGACCTTCTCAGCCTGTTCATTCATGCCATGTTTTCCCATTCATTGTGTAGTAAGTTGAGCTTGGCTTCAGATAAGTTGAACATGAACCATACAAATACCAATTTGTTGAAACCCACCTCGAATTTTCCTCCACTTAAATTAGTCTGGGGTATACATTCACTTCTGTTTTCTTGATAAATTCCGGCGAGCGAGGGAGAGGGTGTCAACCATTTTCGAGCTCGAAGTCGAAGTTGAATACCGAGACGAATGCACATCCCAGTGTTAGAGCCTATAGTCAATACGACTAGATGGAGTAGTAAAGACTCAGAGCTAGAATAAGACGAGCTATGTTGTATAGAATGGTTAGTTCCGTACAGGTTGGCAATTCCAAATATGTATCACTATGGCAGAGCTCCATCTGTCCCTCAATCAATCCTGTTTTTTCCCCACTGCGAGGAGAATGTAGCCGCAACACAAGGCTCGATCTGAATTGGCTCCGCTGTCAATTCCAACGTCACAAAATCATTGTCACGCTACACCTGAGCATAGAATTGTGGCTGATCCAACCAACAGCATATACAGTAACTGGCCAACAGCGATGTGAGACTTTTAAAAATAAACGGCTGTACTACGGTAAAGAAATTACTAGACTGTGAAATTTAAAGGATGAAAGGAAAGCAGATACAGTTGCTCATTGAATCTGAGGCAAAAATTGCAATTGGATTGTTGTAGCTTCGTCAGCCGGTATTATGGAATTTTGGGCTGATTATAATTAGTCGGGGGACATCAAAATAGAGAAAGAACCAGAAAAGAAAAAACTCGCTGATGTGCAGACCACATGCATCCGCATCATTGTAATCCCATTCTGCAAATCCGAAGCCAACACAACCTCCTCCACATCAAGCGGTGGCAGCGGCTCAACAAGGATGCTCCCACTCACCGTGATGCACTGCGGCCTCATGCATCGAGGCCACAACCGGAATAGGGTGCGCATTTGGCATGCGATGGTGGGGTATTAGTCCGGTTTGGGATGCGGCTGTCACCAAGGCATGCAAAGATCTGATCGCGTGTACTTGGCAGACGGGAACACCGAGGGGTTGGATGCATAGAGCAGAATTTGTGCCATTGGTAAGTGGAGCCGGGGTGAGCGTCGCTGGAATTCTGCCTCTGGGAAGCAGAAAGCCATCGTTGCAGAACATGTACTAAGCTTATGTAGAGAGGAGGATCTGGACTTGGATTACAAACATGGAGAGTATGTGGATTTCAACAGATATGTCCTGCTGATCATGGGCGCGGTTCAGGAACCCTGGTTCAGAGGAAATGAGAGGTTGTCCATGAGAGAGAGATGGATGAAAATCCCAGAGATACACAATGGAAAGAAAGGCCTGCAGCCGTTCAATGGGAGGAATTATTGACTGAAATTATCCACCTTAGACTGCAAAAAAAAATTCAAAATGAGTAGTATGTGGAAGCAAATATATTAGTTCAATCCCAAATCCTTGAGAAAGGAGTATTCATCGACATTGAAGGTATCACGGCAAATGGAGCTTTCTGGAAATCGGCAAGAGAAGCGGTGTTGAAATGATGAGCCGAATCTACCTCCGGACAAAGAAAGAAACTCTCCGGGTCGGTCTGTGGGGATGCTCGCGAAACTGTAACGAATTCTCAACAAGGTTTTAGATGTTGAGCGCAAGATCGCAATGTACCTGCTGAAGAACCACTAAAAGGCGAGTTTCTGCTAAAAATATCTGTCAGTGGGCAGCCATAGACACTTATGGCTGCCCACTAGTAATCAGATCACCATGCTGCGAATGGCCTATAGGGGTCGCTGGACTAGATATACCCTGTAGCTCGTTATTACGAGGTTACAGACAGAACATGGCATTTTCTAGATCTAAGTCCGAGACGAGACATCCATCAACACCCGCATAGATCATCTTTCGTCCACCTCAATTGCCCGCGAACGGGCAGGCCCGGGGCAATTGATTGTGGGATGGTTAAAAAAAATCGGTTTCAACTTGCTGGCGTTGCATACCTAGAAAAAATGAGTAGTCAGCAGCAAACAATTCGAAAGAAACCCTGCGCTTAAGTATGATTTTAAGGTGTCTGCGGCTAAGCGACTCAGCAATTGAACAAGGAGTAGCATACTGGCCCTATCCCCTCTTAGCGGCCAGCTTATGATTTTCCTGTGTGTGTTCTCCGCGGTTCGGCTCGTCTTCGCTCAATTGACACCCGAGTCCAACCCGAGTCCGAGTTCCAAGCAAGTTCCAAGAGCTGTCCAGTTCGCAAAATTGAAAAGAGTATCCAGCGATTGAGCTCTAGACCGCGTCGCAGGATGGTGATTTCCGATGAAAATGTCGATCCGCCATTAACCATCCCCAGTAGTTTTGCGGTATGGAGGGGCTGGACTGGCGCCGGCCCGACGCAACCGTGACAGCGATGTGTCACGTGCATCGGAAATCGCATCAAAGGCGTTCACCGTTTCACAACGACAAATAGGCCTCCGCGTCTGTTGACCGCCGCCCTCTGCGCATTGGGCTGCCCCATGCGCAGGATGGCGCCATCTTCTTCAACGGTCTCAGCTCCTTCGCATGTCCCACTGACTCCGCGCTCTCTGGCAACTTGCGGCCATTCGTTGGTCCCCCCCCGCCCGACTCTCCCGTGATCGCTATCCTGGGGCTTGACTTACATCCCCGCACCCACCGCGTCCACCTCCCCGAGCTCACCGAGCATATCCAACAACAAGGGCAAAATCACAGGTGGCATCGTCGCTGCCCTCGCCGCTCCTCGCGCTCCTCCTCGCCGCCTTCTTCATCTGCCGGCGCTCCGAAACCTCAAGCACGCAATAGCGCAGCTGCGTCGGCAACGGTCCCTGGACGTGGCAGCATGATCCCAAGGATAGCTCTGGTGTTGCTCCCAACACCCCAGTGAAGTTCGCTACTGCAGGCGTTGGCAAATGCCACGCAGGCACGGGGATGGGCCAGGTCTACGCAGACCAGCCCCTCATCAGCCAGCCACTCGTAGAGCACAACTACTGGCAGGAAATTAAGGCGCGCGTCCCGGAGCCTGCGAAGCCACTTTTCGTGCTCGAGGCCTGGATTGGGTTCGATAAGCAAGTGGAGGAGGCGCTCGGGCATAAGCACCAGTCGTCGTCGGACCCGAAGGAGAGTGAGGTGAATAGTACGTGGTGCTTGCTTAGATTGCTTGTGAATGTGTAACTCACCGTTCCCGCGTTAGGATGCAATGAACGAACCATCCTTTAACGCTTTCCCAACTAACATTTTCACGTTTTCATACGTTCTCACGAGGTGTAATGTTTATCCATTATCCAAATGAATTGAATTGAGGCTTGCTTACTGCTGTGGCGGCGATGCACTGTCGATAAGAACAGCCCTATCTTGCTGATCACTCGGACTGCGGTGCGGTGAGCTCAGCCTTCTCGTTCTTTCCCCCTGCTCTCCCCCCCCCTCGTTCTTACTCTCCCAGTTCTTCGGTCCGCATCTCAGTCCCAGCCCTAGTCCGTTCAGTTCAAAAGTTCAATTGAGTTCTCTTGCATTCATCTTCAGCCTCGCGTCTTCAAGCTGCTGCATCTTCGAGCTGCGACGTCCTGCTCACGCACCCATTGGCGCATCCACCCAAGCGTCATCTCACCTGCTAATACCAAGTAACCAGTCTAGTTAGAGGTACCATGTCCCGCTTATGGCGCCTCTAACTAGACTGAGCCCAGGCCAAAGGTGCCCCTCCGATACCCCATCACTACCAGCATGACCGGGCGGGACATAGAGCCTTTGTGGGTGGGAGGGGGAGAGCTACGCGTGGGTGGCGGGACAATGTCCTGCCCCCTTGAGGGTCATTGTGTAAGGATCACTGACCTTACAATGGGTTCGTCGTCCTAGATAAGCCTGGTGAGTCCGCGCTCGTTACTTTTGTGGAAGAGACTCTCGTCAATAAGACGGTCAATTCTTAAGAGATTAGCTCGAGAGATGGATATCCAAACTCTCTATTGGGCTAATCTCAGTCCCTCGCGAATATTCACGATAAGAGAATCAATTATCTATTGAGAGATATCCAAAGTCGTAAATCGTAGATCTTGTCGTAATATTCGTAGTTTCGTAGTTTCGTTGCACAAGTGACTAGTTCTTGCTTCTATCAATGCCTCGGAGCTCGTCGACGAGGGTTGGAAGCAGGTGAACGTTTGGTTGTGGGTAAGTGTAGATAGATTATATCACGTGTATCAACTGACTAATCTAAGCTACTGAATCAAACAGTATCAAACACATTCGCAAACAGACTATTCATGGTAAGTAAATCAAAATTAAAAGTCGCGGCTTCGCCAATCCTTACAGAGCCCCCCTAGTCCGATGGCGAATGAGTAACGACTCTCTCTGGTAGCTCGATATCCAGGACAGGAGCGTTCTGCCAGCTGATAGGAAGACAGCGCTTGAGCAACCTCTCACCGTCCGCGAAATCGCTATCCGAAGGAATCTTCGAGGGAGCAAACTTCCCTTTGGCACCGACACGCATAAATTCTCTCCATTCAGCGCGAGTCCTCCAAATGTAGCACTTGTCTTCAATGATGGATTGGCGCAGGCGTTCCAAAATATCATTGACTCCCGACGAAATATATCCCCTCATGTGAGTGCTGTATCTCTCGAAGATGGCGGGCGAAGGCCAGAGGGTGGTATCCGTTCCGGGGTGTTCTCCCGGAATATGTCCCAAGAGAATCGAAATCTCGCTGTTACTCACTTGGTCTGTAGTGTAGAAGACCGCTCCCCCCGCTTGCTCCACCCGAAGCGTCTTTCCTTTCTGGAACTCGGTCACTTGTGCGCTCGGGCCTTTCACGAGACGGTGTGCAAGATCCTTCGCGTACACTTCGGCGACAAACTTCAGGGCTCCTCCCGCATAAAGGAAGGCTGTAGCTCCCGGGCGAGCGAGAAGGTGGTATAAATTCCCTTCGTAAAGAGTGTACTGCGCTTCCGGACCATTGACCGATAGCTTCATTGGCGCGTCCACGTACCCCGGAGTGAAAAGAGATCCAAGGGTGCTTCGGGCCAAAGAGGTGAGTGAAGGATCCCGGAAGAGTTCCACATCGCTCATCTTGATGTAGAGGTCGAATTTCATCCCGAAGCGCATGGCCAGCTGTAGTATGTCTTCCATCTTTTCGATCGAAAGGATCGCGGCGAGCGCTTTCAGGCGTAGCAACGTGCGAGGATCATCGCAGACAAGGATCGCCCGCTTCAGCCAAGCTTGGTTCCAAACCAGACCTTCGTAGTCCATAGAGCTAGGCTCGAATTCCATTACCGTATATGCCCAGTCGTTGACCGCAGCTGGAGCTTCCGCTTCGGTCTGAAATCCCGGCGACCAGGTGTGGATCGGGGAAGGCGTATCCTCGAACGGCAGGTTGCGCTCTTCATGAGTAGCTGCCTCTGGGATCTCCGACGAGGGTTCAAGGTGTGTTGTTACCTCGGCTCCCTCGGGTGCTTGCTCCCCCGAAGCTAGCTGAAATTCATTATCGAAGCTCTCTGCGTGCACGCCTGTATCCATCGTGCGCTCCGAGCTCATTGATCGAGAGCGGCGGCTCGCCTCTTTCCTGGAACGACCACGAGGGCTCAAAGAACGATGGGACCGACGTCTGGAAGGCCCGGCAGCCATGCTGCGAGCCCAACGGCTTTCAAGGCTCGGCCCGGGGTAATTCTTTTCCCCTCTCATCGGGGAAGGAGGTGAGTCGTAGCTATCAGACGCAAACAGACCCAGACGATCCTTCAAGGGCGACGGATCGATTTGCTCTCCGTAACTCCCGGATGAAGATTCAAGAGGACGCCTCTTTTCTGGAAAATGTTTGGATCGACTCCCTCGCGCTTTGCGAGCAGCTCCAGAAGCGATTCTAGTGGTGCCTTCGTCCGCTAGCCTACCATTGAAGGAATTGAAAAGGCGTCCGGGGCGCAGGGCGTAGAATATCTTCCTTTGTTCTCGCACGATGGTAGAGGACTCGTAATAAATGTCCTCTTCGGAAGGACTTTCACCTATCGCGTTAAGAGCAAAGTCCGTGAGCTCATGGAGATGTACAGGCTCGGGCCTTAGAAACAGGGGCTCATCGACGCCTAAGGGATTCTGTCTGAAGAACGTACAGACAGTACGATGATGATTTTCCCCTAAGGCGGCTTTGAAGCGTTCCGAATACGCCCGAATGGCGTTCCAATGGAGAATCGGACGAGCTCCCCAAAGGTGGAAGTCCACTATGTAGTATTCCCATTGAGGGCTGAAATGGCGGACGATATCACCTCGCTTTCCCGCCCTCAAGTTCTGGCCATTCCAGTCGGTTCCAAGAAGAGACTCGCGCCAGGAACCGAAGCTCGGTAAGTCCTCCATAAGAACATCATCTCGATCTTCGCTACCTCGGAGCACGCTGAGCTCATTGTAGTACTCGGGGCTGAATCGAATCAAGCGCGAGTCCTTCTTCTCCGCGTCGGACCATGCGTAGTGAAAGCCGACTTTGTTATTGAGGAGGTGCGCGAATTTTACCTCGTTCAGGTCCCGCGTGAGGTCGTAAATTATCCCTGCTTTGCGGCGATCGTTGAGCCGAAGGCTAGCAACGAATTTCTGCTCCTCTTGCGAAAGACTAGTCGAGGAGACCTCCACCATGCTCAGGAACCAGGCGAGAAATCCTAGCAAGCTCAAGGTTCCTAATTTAGCTTCAGCTGCAGCTTCCAGAGCCTCCGAGTGCTGAAAGAATACACGCTCCAACTTCTGGTAATTCAGTGGTCTCGGTACTTCCCCCGTAACGCGGATGAGCCCAGGACGGGTGTAAAATTCCGTCGTGGATGCTAATTCCAGACAGAGGTCATGAAGACGCCTCCCCATATGGATCGCGTACGTCGACCACGCCTCATCCAACTTCCATCCAGCCAATGTAGGGCGGGAGATACCTCCTTCATCGCTGGAATAATATATGTCCGTGTACTCTGCAACTGTTTCGACTTCTCCTGGGCTGAAACAGAAACCAACGGGGTCGATCACCTCGTCAGTCTCCATCGCGTTGTCTAGCAGCTCCCGAGGGATCCACCCAGCCCAAGGCTCGTGCGGGTTATACCATACAGCGAACTTAGAGGGGTCGAGCTCGACGAGCAACTCCTTTGGGACGGTAGGTTGCAAGAGATACGGGGCAGGATCTCTGAACATCCAAATGGACATGGGTACTGACTCCCGGGTGGCGTAGACCGAGCATAGGAGGTCTTGGCCTCTGGCAGACCAGGTAGATTTGAGCAAATTGCCAACGTAGTCGGTAAAGTAAATGTTGTAATCCATGGGTTATATAGAGCCTGCGGTAACGGATATCCGAATACTACAGGTACTCTAGCAATCTTCTAGCTCAACCGAATATTCGAGATCGCTAGGAAGATCGCTGGGATCCAAGGTTCGTAGAGGCTACAAAAAATACAAGAGTGAGAGGGAGAGA
This sequence comes from Mycena leptocephala, assembly GCA_029378395.1. NCBI lineage: Eukaryota > Fungi > Basidiomycota > Agaricomycetes > Agaricales > Mycenaceae > Mycena > Mycena leptocephala. The sequence continues at coordinate 9,663 of JARJLF010001590.1, read as the reverse complement.
GAGAGAGAGAGAGAGATAGTGAGAGATGGGATCAGAAAGGAAGAATGAAAAGTGGCGCCCTTATCTGTCTCGCTCCACGTCCAGCTGTCGCCAGTGGGAACGAAGGGTATATTCGGGTAGTTCCAAGCCGGAGACCGTGGGTATAGTAGGACCGTTATCCAGTTAATTCTTCTTCTCGAAAGCGCGTACCATTTCTGGGGCATTGCGCAGGTCCTTCCGAGTCTGCCAAGTATCAAACTGGGGTCCGTAGTCTTTCCATCTCACGAGCCATAAATGTTGTTTTCTTCTTTTATTGTATTTTTTTCCAACGATTTTCTCCACTTCATATTCTTCTGTGACGAGTTTGTGCTCCCGGGTACTAGGCATAGTCGTCCGTTCTCCCCAATGTTCGGATGACTCTTGATAAGGTTTCAGATGTTCTATATTGAAAACCGGAAATCCAGGGTATCGATGGTCTAGGCGAAGGCGGTAAGTTTTAGGATTAATTCTTTGCAAAACTTCGAAGGGACCGATCCATCTCTGCACCAGCTTTGCTCCCTCGCCTTTGGATTCGATCCATTCCAAGGAGTGCGGATTAATGAGAACCTGCGAGCCCACTTTGAAGTTCGGGACATCTTGGCGGCCCCGATTGTAGAACTTTGCTTGGCCTTCTTGAGCTTTCGCGATAACTAGACGCGCATTTTCTCTGTGTATTTTCAGCTGATCCAAATAAGAGCTCGATTCTTTACGCATTCCCATGGAGGGTGTAGCTCCGCGCTCTTTAGGTAGAAGGAAGTCGAGAGGCGCCTTAGGCTCGAATCTGTACATCAACACGAAAGGGATAGCTCCTGTAGAGAAATGCACGTTTGAAATATACGAGAACTCCAGCAATTTAAGCCAGCGCGCCCAATCCGAACGGTCTCGGGCAACATAGGCTCTGAGCATCGTCTCCAACTGGCGATTCACGTTCTCTGTCTGGCCATCATGTTGTGGGTGGTGAGAGGACGACAGCGACATTTTTGTCCCCATTGCTGTGGCTACTGCCGTCCAGAAATCTGAAGTCCATCTCGGATCTCTATCAGCCATAATGCTGTCTGGGAGTCCGAATCTGGAAACAATGTGTTCCACGAAGAGCTCAGCGAATCCCAGCGCGGTCAGTCCCGATGTGGTTGGGATAAATGATGCATGTTTCGATAATTGGTCGACCACGACAAAGATCGCGTTAAAATCTTCCGACCAAGGCAAGTTCACGATGAGGTCCAACGAGATGGATTCGTAAGGTCTTGAAGGAATAGGATTGGGAATTAAGTAGCCGTACTTCGTAAAATTGCGCTGCTTGATTTTCTGACATACGTCGCAAGAGTCGCAAAATTCACCTATATCCTTTTTCATTCTTCTCCAATAGAATCTCGAACTCAACTTGAACCACAACCGCTCCGGACTGGCATGTGCTGCTCCGACTGGGGCTTCGTGTGCTTCGACCAGAACCGCTTTCATGTAAGCTTTTGGTACACAGAGGCGTGGATGATACTCTGCATCGCGGAAGAAGAGCAAGCCGTGTTGATTCCTGAAAAACTGTTGGCCAGGGTGCCACTCATCCTGAGCATTGAGTCGTTCGTTCCAAATCCTCTTGAACTCATGATCTGATTTGTAAGCTTGCACCCATGCTGTCCTGAATCCTTCTTCCATCTCGATATGTATATTCGGAGGAGGGTTTACTGCACCCCAATACTCTGTTGTCGGTTTCAGCGTATCCAGCTCCTCTCCTTCAGATTCCTCTTCCACGGCTTCAAAATGTTTCTCCATTTGCTTCGGCGGCGATTGCCATGAGTTCGACTCCAATGGTTCTCCCCCCCCAGGTCCCTGCTCTGCAACTTCTGGCGGAGGAGGGGCTTCTGTAGCTCTTGTATTCCCCTTGCTTCTCGTGGTTATGAACGCGCTTTGCTTGCCGTCCAACGCGTCGTCTAAAGAGTATGCTGCAAAAGTGGCACGTAGAGCTGGTTCTCGGTCTCTCCAGCTCTCCTGTGCTTCGATTAAGTCTCCCGTGAGCGCTATGCTCCTGTCTCCTTCATCCACGGGCGAGATGTGGTCCGGAGGTGACCTGGGCAGACGAGATAGTGGATCTACATTCGAGTGGATCCGACCCGGGCGATGAACTATCTCGAGCCCCGGGGCGTAAGCCGAGAAGATAGCCCCCCATGCAGCTAGCCTTCGGTTAGAATTTTCATACGTTCGTGCCCATTGAAGGGCAGAGTGATCCGTTATCAGTAAGATCTTCTCTCCCTCAATGAATGGCTGGAACTTCACTAATCCTTCTTTTGCCGCTAGTGCCTCTCTTTCGGTCGTGGAGTACCTAGTCTCTGCACCCTTGAATGATCGGGACCAATATCCTATAACTCGTTCTATGAATACAGTCGTCTCATCCAGCGAGGCCCCCCATTCGGCGGTGTTCTTCGAGTCGTCAATTTTCATCGACAACCTCGTCGTGAGCTTCGGGGGTGGAAGACCAGCGTCATACGCTTTCTTCAGATTGTCGTAGGTTCTCGTTCCACGGAGATCTTTGACCAAAATTGGTTGAATTTGCTGCAATGCCACGCCCGCAGCTTCGTCGGAAGCATCGGTGTACAATCTGTAGGGTAATCCTTCGATGGCGTGCCCCAGAAGAGGCGCACTCTGCAAAGCCTTCTTAGCTGCTCGGAAGGTGTATTCTTGCTCGACTCCCCACGTCCACTTCGCTCCCTTCCTTAGCAGCTGGAACAAGGGCGTGCATATATTCGCGTAGAACGGAATGAAGCCCGAGAAATACACGACCATTCCCAGAAATCCTTGCAATTGCGCTAACTTCCGCGGGCGTTCGAGTTCGAGGATCGCGCGCACCTTTTCCTGATGAGTTGATAGACCCAGTCTTGACACTTTGTGCCCGAGTAGAAGGATGGAGGAATAGAAGAGATGGCATTTTGTTGGCGACAGAGTAACCCCTGCCTCCTCGATGGCTCCGAGCACTTTGTCGAGATGCTCAAGGTGTTCTTCGTAATTCCGTGAGTACACCACTATGTCGTCGATGTAGACTAAACAGAAGAGCCACAGGTATGGGGCGAGTACTCCCTGCATAACTCTCTGGAAGATTGACGGACCGTTCCTTAATCCGAAAGGCATTCGTCTAAATTGGGCTAAGCCGCGGTGCGTCCTAAACGCGGTTTTCTCGATATCTTCGGGAGCCACGTCCAGCTGATTGAAACCTGATAGCGCATCCAAAGAGGATAGGACTTGAGCGCCCGACAGAGACTGTAATATCTCTGCTTGCCTCGGGATGGGGAATTCGTCGGCGATGGTCACTGCATTCAGCTTTCTGTAGTCGACGCAAAACCTCGGTTTCCCATTGCGATATGCAATCACAATGGGGGCGCTCCAAGGGCTGACTGAGGGCTCAATTACCCCCTGTTCAAACCACTTGTCTAATTGCTCATCGATGACGCGACGCTTTTCGGGTGAACTGCTGTACATCGGAACTGCGATGGGGTCCACCCCTTCCTTCATCCTGATCGGAGCTCGGGACTTCAGATGCCCCAATCGGCCGTCAAAACCGAAAGCCTTGATGCGTCGCCTAAGCATGCTCCAAGCTTTTGCTCGTAATTCTTCCGGTAGGCTTCCTACGTCGAGAAAATCTTCCATCAGCGCTGACGGATAGACTTTCGTATCAGGCATCGCAGCTGTTTTCGGACTGTACTCCTCTCCTTCCTCTTCGTTCGGGCGCCATTCTTCCCCTCCATTCGGGACCCGACCATATGGATCACGCATATGCACTCCATTCCACTCATTCTGTTCAGTTGGAGGTACTCCTGAATCGAAATTCGTGCGGATCCGCGACTTCGGCGACTTTCCGAGGTGATTCTTTTCCTCCTCATCTTTCTTCTCCGTCGGTACGTCTGCTGCAGCTCGGGCAGTTAAGACTCGCTCTATAACCGACGTCTTGGACTTGAGGACTCCCAAGCCTTCCCTTGTCCCAGGCTTGTCGAAATATGCTTGCGGGTCGGTGAGTGTACCTAGGATTTCCCCTTTCCGGACGAAGCGCGGTCACTCACTCATATTGCTTACAGGGATAATGGGCTTTCGAGCCGAAATGAGAGTGTTCGGCACTGAAAAGAAGGAATCTTCAGCGTTAGCTAATAGATTCCTTTCCACTAGCCATTCCCTGTCCTCGCTGAAATCTCCGTCCACTCGCACCATCCTGCACTCGTGCGCTTTTATTTTGTAGTCCTGTGCTGCTCTAACCGTTTTCACTTCTTTTCCATTCCTGATAGCACGTCTCCTCCTCCTCATCTTAGCTCGTCGATGTTCCTTGGCTTTATAGAAACGACGCAAGTGCTCCGTTAGTCCTGCTGCAAGATGATGAACCTCCGCTCTACCGTCGAACGGCTCCACTCCCATAGCTTCAACTTCATACGGTAAGTCTCGAAAGAGGATTCGCGTTCCTGTCTCGACGTTTCTCCTAACTCCCAATTCGTAGTTGGTCTGGAAGTCTTCCCCAAGTAGGATGGGAACGCTCATCCCCTTCACCACGTACGATTCAGCTTCCATCTCAATCAGCTCCTCCTCCGTCGTCATGGTGAATATCTTGACTTTGGAGTAACCTTTGATGGTGGTGCCTTTGTCCGTGAGTTGCGCTAGATTCATGCGGTGACCTTGTCTGATCGCTGGCGGGTGTCTTAGACTGGAGTGATATTCTTCAGAAATCAGCGTGATATCAGCACAGGAATCCAGGCGGAGGTCTATAGGTGCGTTTTCCAGAGACTCTACCCATCCCCGTACTGACAGCACTGAAACACCTAAAGCGGATTCTCCAGCTTTCGGATTCCTCTTGGGTCGGATCGTTATAACTTCCAAATCCTTTGGCGGCGGAGCTAGCGTTTCCTTCTCTCCTCGGTGAGAAGTACCTTCCGCTTCGGCTTCTTCTCTTGAAAGGCTATCTGACTTGAGCTGCTCGGAGTCTTCGCCGTCTGCTCCGCTCTCCATTTCCTCGATAACCCGTACCTCGCCTTCGGTATACTCGCCTCGTTGATCCAATACTCGTCCTCTATCTCTTCAACTTCCACCTTCCTGGCAATGCTCTTCCGTCCTGCGTTGCCATCTCCATGTAATCGGGTGTCCGGTTCGAAATGTCCAATTGCCGAGTTTAAAACCATGGTGGGCTTAGGCTCCACGTGTCTCGAAGTAAGGGCTTCGACCACGATTAAAGCTGCCGAGTTTAAAAAGACCCCTCCGTGATGCGCCCGTCCAGGAGGACGATGTAGGCGCTGTGGTACAGAAGGTCAGCTTCGTCTCCTGCAGCTCCTGCTGATATTGAGAGGACCCCTCTCTTTTGCTTCTCTATATAGACATTCCAGTCTGGGCATTCACGATCCCAATGGTTCCCACTGCCGCAGACTTTGCAAGGCGAAGGGGGAGCTCGGCCCATTTTGGTCATCACTTGATCATTCTTGGAGAAGGGATACCCGCCTTTTGGAGGAGGGCGTTGCCTTTTTTGCAGAACGGCGTAGACTTGTTTTACCGTGTTCTCACCGTCGGACGCCTCCGGGGACAAAAGATCAGCACTCGGAGCAGTTGGCTCTTCATCCTCCAAATCAGGTCCCTCCGTTTCAGCTTCCGTGACGTTCGCCCTCCGGAAGGGACGACTAGGGGCGGAACCAGCGTTCATTGCAAAGCCTAGCCGCCTGAGAGTAGATGGTAGATTCTGAAGGGTCAAAGCATCAGGTGGGTTCCTCGATCCGTTCCACCAGTTCTTCCTCATGATCGTTAATCCTCTTGTACAGTTCTTCCGTGCTTTTAATGTTCTCCAGGACAAGAATGGTACTCCATGCGATAGGAGCCTTGCGCATGATCAGAAAGACTTCTAGGGGACCTCCGTCATCCGTATTAGCCAGGAGTCGGACATATTGGGTATGGCGCCCCAGGAATTTTTGGGGCGACTCCTTCTCGTGACCGGGTTGGCGGAATGACTGCTGCTCGAACTTTAAGTTCATGCGCAATTGCCATTTCTTGCCCAAATAACGGTCCTTGATGACTTGTAGATAAGTTAGGTAGTGTCCTCTCATCTGAACTTGTCGGGCAACCGGCAAAGTTGAGAACCACAGCTGTATTTGAGATCCCGTCTTCAATCGAGTCGGTAACCAGAAACCCAGGGCTTTAGGAATCCAGCCCTGTAGATTAGCAATCTGACTGACTTCCCAAAAATAGTCAATCGCCGTGTCATGGTTCCCGTCCCATTCGGGCAAAGACTCGACCTTCATCTTTGGCTCAATGGTGGGGACAAGCGTTCCGTATGGTGCGCCGGGAGCCACATATGGGAAACGATGATCGGAACGACCTCCCGCACTGCTACTACTCGAGGAACTACCACCATCACTTGGATCCGTAGGAGGCGGGCCTGGAGGAGATCGAGACCTACCCCTGCCTCTTCTGTCCAGAGGAGGAGTCCTCCTCCTTCTTGGAGGAGGAGGACCTCTCGGACTTCGGTGTCTACGATCTCGCCGCAAATCGGCATCGTCTCCGTCATCGTCATCCGACGGGTCGTTACCTCCCCCTGCTCCAGCTTGCATTCGACTCCCCGTCTCACGCTCTCTTTCTGGCTCCCTACTCTGCCTTGAAACCGAATGCTCAGTTCCGGGTTTATCCTGTTCTTGATCGTAAGGTCTCGGCATCCCGCTTGGAGGCTCGTTCGTGTCTCTCTGTCGCCCACTCTCCCGCTCTCCCTGTTCGCGATCGCCTCTAATTTCCATGTGCGGAGGCAGGTCCCTTCCAGCGTAATTCGCATGGAATGAGTCCTCATCCAATTCAGATACTCTCTCAAGGACAGATCGACGATTTGAAGCTTGTCCTCGGGTAGGGGTGCGTATATCCGCTTTACCTTTCCCTTTACTCGCTTGGCTGATGGATTCGTTTGGGATCTCATAAGCTTGTCTGGACGCCATTCCTCTCAGAGGATCTGGAAGATTAGGGCCTGGTACAGCAGTTGCGTAGGAAGAATCTCTCGGTGAGGCAGGAAGGAAAAACTCCGATGGGTCTTTAAAAGGAGTTGTCGAACTGAGAAGACCTTCATTGGAAAGAGGAATTCCCCAATGGTGAGTGGCTTCAGCAACGGCTGGAACTGAATCTCTCTCTGGCCTTCTCTCTCGGGATCTGGAACGCCTTTCCGGGGACTTTGCGCGATCCTCCAACGATTGTGATCGCGGACGAACCCGTGAAGCTATTGGTTGAGGATTTTCAGGCAGTCGAAATTCGGGCCCCGCTCCGTAGCTGGACCTAACGGAGTGCGAGACTTCCTGACGTTGTCCATCCGGTGTGTAGTAAATGATAGATGGCCGTTCTTCCGCTGATCTATGAGGGAAAGCTTGTTCCAAGTAGCTGGGGGTTCCCATAACGTGAGGTATCCAATCAGAGGACGTCTGGTATCCCCTAGGCCACAATTTGCGCAAATTTGGTACATGATCGTACAGGTAACACATATCCTCCGCGGGAGTCGAGTTCTCTTTAGGGAAAACACTATACACCTCCGGCGCGGTGGAAATTGGGGAAAGTAGGACATCTTCCTCCTTCTCCGCACCATACTCAGATTGATATTTTCTGAATGTTCGTTGCGCCAGGTCCATCCTTTCGCTCAGGGCTATCCAAGTCGCGTGGAGCTCGTCGAGCTCGTTTGCACTCCTCAAAACAGTCATGAGAATACGATGAGGATCCACGATGAACGTCGAGACTCGGTCTTGAATGAGAGACGAGGCTCTGGTGAGTAACTCTTGCATGTCCTTTATTGTCTTCTCAGTACCTAGCAGGAGTTCGGTATTCAAACCAAACCGTCCCACCGGTTGTTTCACAAAAGGAATACCTCGATCCATAACGTCTGAAAGATCCAAAGATTTCTTGCTTACGATACTAGTGGATCTAATGAACAGAGATAAATCTGAGGTTGTTTGCGTGTTGTATTCAGATACCAAAAGGCCCATGGGAGAAAGGGAGAATCCTTTCTCCATTCCTGGTTTCAACGTCCTTTCCTTAGGGCTCGGGGAGGCCCTCGTTTCGGATGTTTCGGGGTCTCGTAAATAAGACATGTCGGGGAGACTGGTTAATGGCGAAGTAGGAGGAGTTGCGATCCGGGTCTGAGTGGGATTCCGCTGCTTGTCCAAGCTAGAAGTAGAGTCTTGGAAAGAGACACGCACTGGGGATTCGGCGTGAGCAGTCTCCAGAGTAGTCACTGGCTTGAGAGGCCGACGTGGGACAGTACGAGACTTTCTTGAAGTAAAAGGCTTCGTTGGAGCCAAAAGGGAAGGACCAGAAACAGATCGGACGCCAGCCCTAGTCCGCGTAGCAACAGCGGGGCTATCTGCTAAGGTGGGTTTCTGCAACAAAGGCACCGCAGAAACTATCTCTTTCTTCGGGGAGATTGAGCGAGAAACAGACCTAGAAGAAACCCTGGTCTTTCCTCTGGAATTATCTACTTCGGGTTCGTTGAGGCTCCGATTAACCGATCTAGCAGATGAGGCCTTAGTCGGCGCGAATAAGCGGGACTTCGATGGATCCAGATGTATGGCGTGATGAACGCGATGGTATGGCCCTCGCGCTCGGTACGGTGGGTTGTGATATGGGTGGTGTGAACCGGCCAGACTTTGTAAGGATCGCTGACCTTACAATGGGTTCGTCGTCCTAGATAAGCCTGGCGAGTCCGCGCTCGTTACTTTTGTGGAAGAGACTCTCGTCAATAAGACGGTCAATTCTTAAGAGATTAGCTCGAGAGATGGATATCCAAACTCTCTATTGGGCTAATCTCAGTCCCTCGCGAATATTCACGATAAGAGAATCAATTATCTATTGAGAGATATCCAAAGTCGTAAATCGTAGATCTTGTCGTAATATTCGTAGTTTCGTAGTTTCGTTGCACAAGTGACTAGTTCTTGCTTCTATCAATGCCTCGGAGCTCGTCGACGAGGGTTGGAAGCAGGTGAACGTTTGGTTGTGGGTAAGTGTAGATAGATTATATCACGTGTATCAACTGACTAATCTAAGCTACTGAATCAAACAGTATCAAACACATTCGCAAACGGACTATTCATGGTAAGTAAATCAAAATTAAAAGTCGCGGCTTCGCCAATCCTTACACATTGATCGGGACATAAGGTACAGATATGGGTCGTAGCAGGACATATGGGTAGGTGGGACATAAGGGATAGATATGGGTGGGAGCAGGACAGACGAGTAGATAGGACATAACCAGCAGGTACCAGTCGTAGCAGGACACACGGGTAAGCGGGACAGAAGGAACAAATATGGGTCGTAGCAGGACATAAGGAACAGATATGGGTGGGAGCAGGACAGACAAGTACGCAGGACATAACCAGCAGGTACTGGTTGTAGCAGGACACACGGGTAAGCGGGACATAAGGAACAAATATGGGTCGTAGCAGGACATATGATTATGCGAGACATAACCAGCGGGTACTGGTTGTAGCAGGACACACGGGTAAGTGGGACATACGGAACAAATATGGGTCGTAGCAGGACATATGAATAGGCGGGACATGAGGAATAGATATGGGTGGGAGCAGGACAGATGAGTACACGGGACATAACCAGCGGGTACCGGTCGTAGCAGGACACACACGAGTAAGCGGGACATAAGGAACACCATCCACAGTC